>CM029012.1:58923720-59143719 GCA_016801055.1 Panax notoginseng
CATATGTGTCATATTTGATGTTTATAGTGTCCATGAATAGATTGAGATAACAAAGCATGAATTGAATGAGAGTTAGTTATGGAAATTAACTAAACAAGAATAAATATTGGTTAACTAAAATTATATTAGAGAATAATATAATTTGAGTATTAAAGCCTTGTATGGCAGTGGCGTGATAGTAAATTGAATTAAAGGAGTAATTCACTTAAGTAAATTGGTGAATTAATATACGTGCTTTACATAAGAAAATGAAATGATTACGTTAATTAACTTTGGTATTTTCGTATATTACGTAATATGATAATATATAAAAGGATTTAATATTTGTAAGATGATAATGGAAAATAAGTGAAGGATAAAAGAAGAAAACCAATATAATTATAAATAGATATTGGTTGGAGATTTATGCATTAAATTAATAATTAAATTATGGCGAACTGAAATGTGTTGGGACAATTTGTGGAAGAAAAGGAATTGAAGAATTATAGTATAATAATTGGTATTGTACATATTAATTATTTTAAGGAAAATGGCTATCTTAAATAAAGGGGCATGAGTATTAAAGTTAAATCAGGATAAATGTTTAACTGAAATTATTAAAAGAGAATTAATGGAAGATAATAGATGATTGATAAAAATCATTGTGATATTAAAGTGTGATAGGGAATAATGGATTGAGAGTACCCAACTGATTTATATTTAGCCCAATTAAAATATTATTTGGACTAGCCCAATGTACATGGGATATAAGATTATATTGGTGTATATTTAAAATATAAGTATATTTCTTATATGTGGGTAGGTACATATATATGTGTATATATGTGCCCATAACTTAAATTAATGTAGTAATACGAAGTCATTATAATTGACTTAAGGAGCCCCAAAAGGAAATAACCTTGGTATATTAAGTGGCCTTGTTGCTAAAACTGTAAGCTAAAAAGCTTTGTCCCAATTTCTCAGTCATTTTCCTTACCCACGTGGCTAAGCCATTGGCCTAGTCTATTTCTCCATGCTCAAAACTCAGTGAAATCAAAAGGCTAGATATGGTGATGATGAAGTGAAGAATGGAGAGGAAGGAGCATGTAAACAACTCTTTATTGCCCATTGGCTTCTTCTTCCTCCTCTTAGTTTAAATCTTTGGGCAAAATCATTGTATGGACAATGATTTCCTCTATAAATAGAGACTCCTCCTCTTCATTGACGTTTGTTGAAATGTCTGAGTTTTGCTATTGAAAGTTAGTAGAATTGGAGAGTGAGTGTGGTAGAATTGAGGAGCAATTGGAGAATCGAGGAGTTATAGTTACTAATTAAAGCTTCAAGAGGTAACCTTACTATCATACATGTTCTAAATTCCAAAGTTTGATAAATTCTAATAATTCTCCAAAATTCTCTGTTAAGTGGGTTGAAAATTTAGTATTATGAGGTTAACATAGTTTACATGTGTATTATGTATTAATGTAATGTATTGAGCATGATGATTGAGTGATTATAATACATGTGCTTCATTTCAAGTTTTGAATTTCTTAGAAATGTAAGAAATACTTGCTTTTAAGTCCAAAAATTGATGGCTAAAACTTGTTGCAATCTGTAATTTTCTATTAGATATTAATAATACAGTCAAATGCGAAAATAACGAAAGTTAAACGGACCAATTTGGTTAAGAAATGAATTCATAGTGAATGAATTCGCTAAATGTGTTTAAAACATAAAAATATAGCTTGAACACTGAATTGAAACCATTAAAATGATTTGTTAATATGTTTGATGTGACGCCCCCAAAATAGGTATACATCACCCATTCTGAGTCGTCAAATACATGGTACAGAAACAAATACAACTTCATTAATACAATTGTCGTGCAAAATACGACAACACATATACTGTGAGTTTAAATATAAATATTGTCTAATAGACAGTATTAAAACTCAAAAGGAGTCCTCATTCTAATTATTGATACACTATTTTACAAAAATAGTGAGGACTGCTAAAACAACTTTTTAGAACCATCACTCCATACCCCTGCTAGTTCCTGCTATGTTCTCACCTTCTAAGAAGAAAAATGGAACAAAAAGGAAAAAGGTGAGCTCAACTAGCCCAGTAAAGAATATTATGCCTAAGATAATATACAACAAATTATCATTAGTCTTCAACAGAAAAAAATCTGATAGAATATAATAGACAACAAATTTTAGATCAACAACTGCGGCGAAAACAACAATTCATTAGAAGAGTTAAGTAGAGCATGAAATCTACTATCATCTATGAATTTAAAAGTCCATCATCAATATTTTATCCCTGTAACATCAATCAATATACATCTTGAACCAAATATTCATCTTTGCACTACGGGCCAAAGATATTTATTTGTATCACCAGTTGGTCATGTTTATCTCAAGACCTATTCATCTTTGCACTACAGGCCAAAGATATTCATCAAGTATCACCATTAAGGACTGAGGATGATGAAAAATATTTTAGAGAATGAATCCAGTAAGATAAAAGGACAAAGTTTAGATATTCGTACTTTAGATAATTAAAGTTTAAAAATACTCCATAATAAACCATAATGGAGTAAAATTCAAGAATGACGATCAAAACATGGATACAATCAAAGATAGTAACCATACTAAAAATCTGGGACGAAAAAGATAAAATTTCATTTTTCGGTGAATAGTGTCATATTTGTGAATAGTGCCGTATACGTGAATAGTAACCCTGACACAAAAAGGTAGAAATTCCACAATAAAACTTATATCAATAATTCGACATAATGATATTGAAAAAAATAATATCATATAAGAAGAAAATAACATCCCTTACCTCAAAAGAGCAGTACTTCTGATTGAAATATCGGATATAGTGTTGAAAGAAACTTGCACTGAATAGCAGCTCTCAAAGTATCAAAATACTCACAAAATACGCTCGATAATATAGAGAGAGAAATAGAGAAAACTTGTTTCTGGTGTGATTTTCAATTCTAACTAAGTACCCTATTTATAGGAAAATGTTAGAACACCGAAGCAGACTTAACCTGCTACCTGATGGCTTTACCTGTTACTATTCATGTCCACCATATTTGAAATAAAATTTTAGCACATTTTTCACCAATCAAAAGTGGGGGCCACCAATTCTAGAAATTTGTAAAATATTTTTAATTTTAAACAATAATCAGCAACTTCAATAATTCATAATAAATAGCCCTTTTATCAGAAAAATTCGAGTCTCATGTGCTTTCCATAGGAAATTTAATTCTCTACAACTTTGTAGAAGAAAGTTTTTTCAAATTCAAAATAGAAAATATCTGAAATTCACATACGGATGATTTTCAGCACATCTATTTTGCCAAAAATACTTATAAAACACCTCAGCATTAATTCCTTCATTTATAACCAAAATAAATATATCTATTATTTATATCCACATAAAATAAATATTTTCTTATCATATAAATTAATAATTAATTATTCAGAAATAATATTACAGAATCACAATAATGACAACCATGTCGTTCCCAAGAAAGAGGAGGCTTTCCGATAAGGATTTTTTCTTACTGGTTCGTAATTAGGTGACCAAACCTTTCCTTAGAATGAACTTCCTTAGACATTGCTAATAATATTATCTAATAATATTATTCAAATAATATGAATTATTAATTTTGTAACAACCCCAAAATAGGTCCATTCCACCCAACCCATTCTGAGTCGCCACAAACATGGTTACAGAAAATAACTACAACTTTATTACTACAATTGTCGTGCAAATAAAACAAGACATATGTTGTGAGTTTTGATACAAATATATATCAACTGTGACTCATGTCCAACTTGGATAGTACGTCACATGACACCTTACATAAAGGTACAGTCAATAACTGTTTTAGAAATTAAAATCTTTGGGAAGTGCTCAAGGAAACCTTCGTACATGGGAGACCATGCGTTTAGGCTATGATAGATATCATGTGCCCAAAAAATTATCCTTGGTTGACCAAATAGACCCCAAAGAAAAACGATAAGATTACTATCATATTCTTCCCAATGGTGAGTCTTCTCTTGACATATCATTATCTCCACTGTCTCTAAATGAGTATTATACTTCAACCAAACTCCAATATTATATAGGTGGTGCTTGTAGATATACTCAGCAAGGGAATGTGCACAACCCTGTCTTATGATAACACGAAGTCGCATGTCATTAGACATCTTGTATGATAGTGGCAAAACACCCTTCCAACGTTGGGTTCGCCTCACCCTATTTGATTCACCAATATAACTACTAAATGATGTATAAAATACAACACACTTTTCTATATTGTTTAGGGAGAACCTCCATAGCGAGAGTGCCGTTCTATTCCCTTGTTACCCCCGCTCGACCCAGCTACACTCTTATTACCTGAAAGGAATTGTGAAGCAAAAGGGTGAGCACAACTAGCTCAGTAAAGAATATTATGACTAAAGATAAATAAATTATCAATAGCCTTTAACAGTAATAAATCAGAGATTTAGAACATATGGTAGATGATAAAATTTTTCAACCACAGTTGCAGCGGAACGAGCAATCCATTAAAAGAGTAAAATAGACCATAAAGTCTATTATCTTCTCCATGTTAAAAATTCACCAATAATATTTTATCCCTGAAACATCAATCAACAGTTCTGGTCTACAATCATATGAATAACTCATAATCATAATTGTGATTCTAAATTCCTTTTCGCACCCAGGACAAAGATAATTTTCATCACATGTATTTACCTGAAACATCAAAGATCATGGTTATACCAAATCACAGTTCCTCTTCATAATCATACTAATAAATCCATCTTTGCACCACGACCAAAGATATTCATCAACAGTTCATCTTTGCACTACGGGCCAAAGATATTCAACTACAGATCATTTTTGCACTACGGGCCAAAGATATTCAACAACAGGTTATCTTTGCACTACGAGCCAAATATATTCATCAATAGTTCATCTTTGCACTACGGGCCAAAGATATTCAACTACAGATTATCTTTGCACTACGGGCCAAAGATATTCAACAACAGGTTATCTTTGCACTACGAGCCATGCCTGTTATATTAGAAGTAACACGCGTAGTAAATATTAATGGATTATGAATGCATGAACTGAGTCACTACTACAAAACAGTAAATAGATAACGCGTAAAAAACGTTGTGATTTCTATCTTAGAAACATCGTGGTTAAGGGTGTCATCTATTTGACACCCTTATACAACGTTTTTAAAACGTTGTAGTTAGACACATTATACAATATTTTTTTCTTAAAAAGCGTTGTAGATTTGTTTTTCATAAATTATTAAATGCTTGAAAACGTTGTAGATAGTATGATTCCACAACGTTTTCTGGCTTAAAATGTTGTAGTTTAATATATCAGACAACGTTTATACACATTTACACAACGTTTAGAATGTGTCATCTATTCTCATTTAAATGTAAAGCCAAAATGTATCAACCATTCAAAATACATCCCAATAATACCATTCGTTTACAGTTTCAAATTACTACATCTACAAAATATATAACAAACTATCCATATATACATCTCAAATTCACTTTTCAATATAAATTACTACTATATTGAATTGTGAATTTGATTACATCAACAAAATAAACCAAACTATCCATAAAATTAAGCTACTACCTAAGCATGTGCAAAAAAGTCTAGGTTCTCCCAAAATATGTACATTCATCTAACCCTGTATATTTCCACAAGAGTTTTACCTCTATTAATTTAGTTCATTGCATTTTATTAATTGCCACAAGAGTTCCTATTCCTTATCAATCCAAATATCCTCACAGTGATTTCCTGTTAGTTTTCATGCTTCTGTACCTTCTGGAAGAGGGCAACAACAATGATTTCCTGTTAGTTTTCATGCTTCTGTACCTGAGTGGGCAACAACAATGATTTCCTATTAGTTTCCTTTACAAGAACCAACTAATTTTAAGGACTTGATGAGAGTTGCTTATTTATTCATGGAACTTCAAGATACATCTAATGACATTCTACTTGCCTATTTCAAATGCCAAGTGAAAGGAGAACAAAATGAACCTATAATTGGTTTTTGATAACAAGCTCATTACCTTCTCTTGTAAACTTCTGATGATGTGCTCTTTGGCAACAAAATACCAGCTGCATGTTAGTGAGTTTTGTGGCCTGGAAGGACAAGGTAGGCTTGTGTGATGGTGTGTACATGGATGCAGATACTTCAGCTAGCAATGAACTACAAAAAGCAGCTGGTTATGAAACTGAGCAAGTAAGATAATCCATGGGTAAACAATTGAAGAAGACTTTCTTCAACTGTTTTTTACAAGATAACTGGTTTACCAACTTGAGATGATTGCGCTGGATAGTGAACACAACTTCTGTAAAATTAAATCAGAATTTGTAATGTTAGTTTGTCTTACCAAATACTACAAGGAAATAAAAGGAATAAGCTATACATAATATATAAGACCATCAGATTATCTACCTGGAGACACTTCTTTGTATTAATCAGGGCTAGGAGATCTTGGTGGTGTTTGAGGAGTATTATATAGATTAAAAAGTGACTTCTAAAAAGCCCCAGTAGTCATGCCCTTTGTTACTCTGTCTCTTTTATCAAAGGAAACCACCTCCCATCAGTTCAGAAGTTTTCCCTTATAAGTTTAAAATATAAAGCAACTTACTTAAAGGGGAAAAAGTAACTACAAAAATTAATAAATAAATAAATCACTAGGATCACAAGCCTCGACTTATAGATTCGAAATATAAATATATCTAGAAGTGAAAATTGAAGAAGTCCAGAACAAGGATAGGTAGTTACTTCTTACGACCTCATCTACCACTTTCACTCCTTCCAGGTTTCACACTACCATCAAGAGTTGAAGTAGGCGACCCAGTTGCAGCACTATTATCCCCTTCTGCCCAAATAAGATTTAAAATTAGACAAATCCTTAGAAGAGAAAAGGTAACTTTCTAAAACAGAAATGCAACAAGTCTAGCCAAGTGTACCCATCAACATGTTCTATGTAGAATCACAAAAGTTTTGAAGCTAAAAGAAACATACCACGTTGAAGCTCTGGTTAAATTTTTTCATATGTTGATCAAGTTGTTGAATATGAGCATCTACCTGTTGCACAATTACACTATTAAATTAAAGATATTAAGCAAATGCGAAATTTTAGTTCCAATCCAAAAGAATTGACATTCCTCCAGCAAAAATGAACAAAATGTACAAGGAAGCATATATCTGATGGGTAATACAGAAATGTAAATCATGACATAATTTTATTGCTAGTCTCTCGTAAGACTACAAGAACTAACACTCATGCTGTCAACTGCAGAGTTGGTGCTTTTAGCAGTAAAAACATTAAAGTGCAATGACCTGATGATCAGGATCTTCACATTGTAGATATGAAATAGATGCATTACTTCTACATATGCAAGTTGTAAACGTTAACATCATTAATGACCTGATGATTTGTTAAATGAAGTAATATGCATGAGAAACAAACTCACAGTACTATTGTGACTGCTACTAGTGTACGACTGCAAGTCCAACTCAAGTGGGAACTCAACAGACTTATCAATCTTTTCAACATAGTCTAATTGTGTTGAGTGAGCTAAATACTTCTGTTTCTCCTACACCAAAAAATAATAATAAAAAACATAGGAAATCAGCAGTGAAAATGCCGTGTGAATTCAGGGAAAATTCCAAACATCATACCTCCGTAATAAGTCTCAGCTGATGAACATAATCTTTGCCAAGGAAGAGAGGCTGTCTAGTCATGATTTCACCATGTATGCAACCTACTGACCAGATATCAATTGTTGCAGTTTACTTCGAACAATTAAGGAGCAACTCTGGTGCCCGGTACGAGCGAGTAACAACATATTCAGTCACGAAATCAATTGCAGCAGATTCTGATACCTATAAGAGCATTAACCAGTCCAAGGAAATTTTGTAGCTATAAGGTTAAAAAGGGAATAAGATATAAAACTATTAACTTCAAATTCCAAGCATCAAGATCAGATACAGTTATTCATAATGGCATGACAGCGAAAACAAAAAGAGGTTCCAAGACTTGCGCTAAGTGAACCATCAGAAGCCTCATTACACATTAATAAACACTTCAACTAAAACAAATTCTAGTAGGCAATTGTTTTAATTTTTTTATAATACTAAACAATCTCATCAAGTTATGAAACCCATGCTACACACTGTACAAAACAGAAGTGCATACCAAAACTTTCAAATTCTTGAGAAGGAAAGCAAGAAAGAAATTGATAAATGTTTTAACATGCATAAGAATCATAAACTATAGACTTCAAATAAAAATACAATTGACCTCATCATCACTGTCATAGAGACAGCGTCTCAACAAAATAAAAATGCGAGGCTGCAACACAGTATAGCACATAATCTCTGTTAGTAGCTTATAACCAAACCTAAATTGATGTTATAAAGAGAGAGAAAAAAAAGAAACAAATTTACCTTCAGTGAATCAACCATGGCACCAAACTTAGCCAATGTGCTTACGGCACTGGCTCGAACAGTTGCATTCTCAAGTATCGCTCGGTTATAGATATACCTTATGTATTTGCTTGGATTAGAGGTTTTTGGTCCCTCAATTCCAAGAAAATGTAGTATCTTTCAAGAAATTAATAGAATGAAGTGTTAGAAAATAGCTGATTAGATTACTGAGTCGTGCTAATGACAGGAAAAGAATAACATAAGGCAAAAATGCCAACTTGTGTAGAAAGATACGTGAATTCACAATCCTCAATAAATTCACAAAGGTGAAGCAACCCACTTTCTTTTGCATCTGGTATATCTCTTATGAAGATCGTGATAGAATCAACAATGGCTTTCTTGTAATCAAAACCACCTTTTTCCCTTAGTATATTGCTTGAGAAATTCATCCTTGAAATTTCAAAAAGGAAAACTGTAAGGAACTTAATTAAAACACCTCATTTGTCCAAGAAAGAAGCACATTAAACACACTTACATAGATCTGTACTTGAGAGGGAACTTTAGACACAATGATCCAATGGCTTCCACAACAACGATTTTGAACTCATCAGTAATGTCAGACATGAAATTGGTTATTTATTTCATCAAATGATCAACACTTGATTCGTTGCCTATTTTTAGCAGTGTGGTGATGGCAAGAATGACTATGCTTCTTTTTCTCCAGTATAATTAATCTTTAGGAGGGTTGGGCATGAAATTTTGAACTAGAAAGACCAAGCCTAATACTTTATCAGATAATTAGCCAGATCATATAAGCATATTCCTTAAATCAGAAGGTAAGGAAATTATCAGTATACTTTTTCATACCAGAAATTAGATATATAATTCTAGTCAAACAAACTAAAACATGTGCAAAACAAGCATCCAGTACCTGAATGCAAAAGCGGACGGTGTAGATTCCTTCCTCGTTATATTCTGGTGTAATTATAACTTCTGATATTCGTGAAACCTTTGTTAGAATAGCTACAACACTCAAAAACCAACAATCACCCAATCAGCCCTGTTCAAAACCAGAGATGAGCCACTCAAAGCAGAAACTAATTGATTATATACTTCTCTATGATGAAAAATCAAACAAAAAAGAAGCATAATTATCACCCACCTACAACCACCAAAAGAAGTGAAGCTTAGGACAACGAAAACATATGCATGCCATATTTCAAAAGAAGACAAACTTGATAGACATTTTAAGGATTTACGGACCCAGAAAATAACAGGGATGAGAATCCCTATGGTTCTTGTTCACTATTTCAAGCAGTAGAAACCCTAACTTTTATTTCCATACTTGAGCAAAAAATCTGGGGTTGAGGAAACAACTAGTATTCCCTTGCCCATAGTTTCGTGATTTTCAGTCAAGATTGAGGGAGAAGGGGAGAGAGCTAAGTTAAGGATGAGTGAGGTAGATGAGTGAGGGGACAAGAAAGAGCTGCTTCAGTAGTGGGGAGAGAACTTCTGCTCCATGTTTTCAAATTTTCACTTCCGCTTTTTTTATTTTTTTGCTCCGTGTTTTTTACATAGATACGTTATCTATTTAAAACCAAAAATTACCCATATAAATACATAACGTTTTTTCATATATATCTACAACATTTTGTTAAAAAATATTGTAAAAAAAATACCACAACGTTTTTTTATAAAAATATCATCTTTTAAGTGTTGTCTTTTTATGATTTTGTACTAGTGAGTATGTTATTATATGCTATGTGCTGCATGAAAACTGTTAGAATTGCTAGGCTGTCGAGCTCACCCTTGCAAATAACCACTTTTGTAGGTTAAGGACTCAAGGTAAAGATTATGTGCTACTTGATTGATAAAGTTCAATAGTATCGATGGAGATTGATTTATTTATTTAAATATATACTCTTGAACCATGTTTAGGATTTAGGAAATATATTTGATAGTAGTTTACGATGTGTAATACATATTGAGTTATAAAGTTGTACTATGTGGTATATAGAGGAATTCGAATCGAGATGTAAAAGTTTATACAGTAATTCGAATAGAATAAATCATAACATAATTTGATTCAAGGATATGTAATTGATTCAAGTTAAGAGATCAATAAAAGATTTTTCAAAGGAGATTGAAAAAGTTTAAGTTATTTCGCATATTTTTATAACATCGAATATGATGTAAGACAGGAATGGTAAATGACCAAGATTTGAAACTTATAAAAGTTTGGGGTCATTACATAGATCCTGGAAATAGAAAGGATTTATATTCTAAATTGTAATAAGCAAAGTTATATTCACTAAGTTATGAATAAATGATATAAATAGTTTGATGATAGTAGTATCGCGGCGGACCGAATCCGAGGTTTGAAGGGACCAGAATTTGGGGGTGTCACACAAACACCACCGCAGCCAACTCCAAATCATGAGTCGGATATCTTTTCTCGTAATCCTTTAATTGATGTGATGCATATGCAATAACTCTGTCATTCTGCATAAGCACACAGCCTAGTCCTTTATGCGATGCATCACTATATACCACAAAATTTCCTGTATCATCAGGCAACGATAACACATGTGTTGAACTCAATCATTTCTTTAATTCTTGAAAATTCTCCTCACACTTCTCCGTCCAAACAAACTTAAATGCCTTCCTAGTTAAGTTCGTCAACGGAGTTGCAATCTTAGAAAAGTCTTGAATAAAACGCCTATAGTAACATGCCAATCCCAAGAAACTTCTTACTTCTGACGGTGTCTTCGGCTGTTCCCAGTTGATTACAGCTTCAACTTTTGATGGATCTACCGAGATTCTGTCCTTGTCAATAACGTGCCCAAGAAACTAGACACAATCTAACCAAAACTCACACTTTGAGAATTTAGCATACAACTTCTCTCTCCTCAATGTTTCCAACGTCACTCTTAAGTGTTCAACATGTTCCTCCTTGGTCTTAGAATACACCAATATATCATCAATAAAACACCACTACAATTTTATCTAAAAATGGTTTAAACACCCTGTTCATAAAATCCATGAACGCTGCAGGTGAATTGGTTAAACCAAATGACATAACCAAAAACTCGTAATGACTATACCGAGTTTTAAATTCTGTTTTTGGTACATCCTCTGGCCTCACCTTCAGCTGATGATAACCACTCCTCAAGTCTATCTTTTAGAAATATCTTGCTCCCTTTAGTTGATCGAACAAGTCATCGATTCTTGGTAATGAATACTTATTTTTAATCGTGACCTTATTCCATTCCCAATAATCAATGCAAACCCGCATTAATCCATCTTTCTTCTTAACAAACAATACCGGCGCTCCCCACGGCGATACGCTCGGCTGGATATACTTCTTATCTAATAATTCTTGCAATTGTACCATCAACTCTTTCATCTCTACTGGGGCCATTCTATATGGGGCTTTAGATATCGGGGCCGTTCCTGGTGCTAAAGTAATCACGAACTCAATTTCTCGATCTGGCAAAAGTCCAGGTAAATCGTCTGGAAATATGTCTACAAAATCTCTAATGACCGGTATCTCTTCTAACTTCACACTCTTCTTCTATGTATCGACTATGTAGGCTAAATATCCTACACATCATTGTCTTAGTAACTTCTTAGCTTGCATCAGCGTCAGACAACATGTTTGTCGATGTGACTTGCTATCATAAAACACCACCTTTGACGGAGTCATAAGGTTAACACATTTCTTTTGACAATCAATTATTGCCCCATAATTGAATAACCAATCCATTCCCAGTATAACATCAAACTCCCCAAGTTTAATTGGTATCAAATATACCATCATCTCGTGACCCTTTATAACCACTCTACAATTCTTATATATAAATTTAACAAGAATCACTTCCCTGTTTGCAATCTCTATGCTTAAAGAAAAATCTAATTCTTCCCGGAGCAAATCTAAGTTCTGAACAAAATCATTGGATATAAATGAGCAAGTAGCACCCGAATCAAATACCACATAAGCATTAATACCATTAATCAGAATGATACCTGACACCACATCCTTTGACTGCACAGCGTCTTGAACAGTCATATTGAAAGTTCTGGCAATAGGTGTATAACCCCAACTTTTTATAAATAAAATCAAATTTTCTCTAATTATTATTGTGAATAATAAGGTGTTAATTTGATATAATGCTTTGGTTATGAGTGAAATGTGCAAATTTTATAAAATAAGCAAGTGGTTATAAAATATTCATTGTTACCGGGAAATATTCGTTTGGTCGTGAAATATTCTTGCTGTCGGGAAATATTCGTACCACGACGCATCCATTTGTGGGCCCCATAACGGAAAACGGTCGGATGAAGAAAACGACAAGTTTGAGTTTTTATAAATAACGACATAATTGTTACCATTAACACTATTGGAATACCTGGTGGTTAAAATACAGTAATACGCGTGGTTGCACAGTAGCACACGGTATTGCACAGTATTGATGAATTATTGATCCTTACGTAAGACGGCACTACTCAATGATTGTTATAGTAATTACTGTTCAATATTTTATTTTATTGACTCAATAATTGCTACATTGATATTTTATATTATTGTTGTTTCAATAATTGTCACTGCACAGTATTTCCCATTATCAGATCAATAATCCATATTATTTGAATAATATTATTAGATTGCATTACTGACAATGTCTAAGGAAGTTCTGTTTAAGGAGAGGTTTGGTCACCTAATTGTGCACCAATAAGGAGAAATCGTTATCGGAAAGCCCCATCTTTCCTAGGAACGACCTGGTTGTCATAATTGTGATTCTGTAATATTATTTGTGAATAATTAATTATTGATTTATATGGTGGATATATTTATTTTATGTGGATATAAATGAAGGAATAAATGCTAGGGTGTTTTATTAGTATTTTTCCGGAATGGAGGTATTAAAAATCGTCCGTATATGGATTTCGGGCATTTTTCGTTTGAAATTTGAAAAAACTTAAAGCTACAAAGTTGTAGAGAATTTAATTTCCTATGAAATGAACATAAAATTCGTATTTTTCTGAGAAAATGGCTATTTATTACTAATTATTAAAGTTTCAGAAAGTAAATGTTTTTATTAAATTATGGGTGGAACCCACTTTTATTTTTAGTGGAAAAAATGTGCTGAAAATTTTTTGTTCAATGGTGGAGTGCTGGAATTGGTCATGGACATTCGTAGAATTGGTATAATAAAATATTAATATTTTATTATTTAGTCTCCTTTGGCGTTCTAGCATTTTCCTATAAATAGGGTGCTTAGTTAGAATTGAAAATCACACCAAAAATAAGTTTTCTCTCTCTCTCTCTATATATATATATATATTATCGAGCGTATGTTGTGAGTATTTAGAAACTTTGAGAATTACTATTCAGTACAAGTTTTCTTCAGCTTTACATCCGATATCCCCGATCAAAAGTACTATTATTTTTAGGTAAGGGATGTTATTTTCTTCGTAAATGATATTATTTCCTTCAATATCATT
Source organism: Panax notoginseng (assembly GCA_016801055.1). NCBI lineage: Eukaryota > Viridiplantae > Streptophyta > Magnoliopsida > Apiales > Araliaceae > Panax > Panax notoginseng. Next base: position 58,937,702 of record CM029012.1, read on the forward strand.
ATGTCAAAATATTGATATGAATTTTATTATGAAATTTCTATATTTTTGTGTCGAAATTACTATTCACGTATACGGTACTATTCACGTATACGACACTACTCACGAATACAGCACTATTCACCGAAAAATAAAATTTTCTTTTCTTTGTCTAAGATTTCTATTATGGTTACTATCTTTGATTGTATCCATATTTTGATCTTCATTCTTGAATTTAACTCCACTATGATTTATTATGGAGCATTTTTGAACTTAGATAAACTGTAGTACGAATCCCTAATATTTGTCCTTTTGTCTCACTGGATTCGTTTTCTTTAAAATATTTTTCATCATCCTCAGTCCTAAATGATGATATTACTGAATATCTTTGGCTTGTAGTGCAAAGATGAATGATTAACTAATGAATATCTTTGGCCCGTAGTGTAAAGATGAACAAGTGTTTAGATGAACATGACCAACTGGTGATACAAATGAATATCTTTGGCCTGTAGTGCAAAGATGAATATTTGATTCGAGATATATATTGATTGATGTTACAGGGATAAACTATTGATGATGGACTTTTAAATCTTAGAAGATAGTAGAATTCATTCTCTACTTAACTCTTCTAATGGATTGTTGTTTCCGCTGCAATTATTGATCTAAAACTTGTTGTCTATTATATTTTATCAGATTTTTCCCTGTTGAAGACTAATGATAATTTGTTGTATATTATCTTAGTCATAATATTCTTTACTGGGCAAGTTAAGCTCACCATTTTCCTTTTTGTTCCATTTTTCTCAAGAGGCGAGAATATATCGGGAATTTGTTGGGGTGTAGAGTGATGTTTCCAGTCAGTTGTGTTAGCAGCCCTCACTATTTTTTAAATAGTATTTTAATAATTGTAATGAGGACTTATTTGAGTGTGGATATTGTCTAGAAGACAATATTTATATTTAAACTCACAGTTTATGTGTTGTCGTATTTTGCACAACAATTGTTGTAATGATGTTGTAGTTGTTTCTGTACCATGTATTTAGCGACTCATAATGGGTGATGTATACCTATTTTGGGTGCGTCACAGTTGGTATCAGAGCTTAGGGATATAGTCTTTGGCGGAGATCGGGAAATAGAACTAGGAGGAGAGAGACGAGTAAATCTTTCGCTAGTGTGTCCTAACTAAGCTTATTTGTTGGTCGGTAATAATATAGGGGTATTATGTGGTATGTCAATTTCTTTAATTAACCCTTGTTTCATGGCAGTATTTGAGAATAGAAGCTGAGAATATTAACAATGGAATGAATGAGACCGTGTAGACACCTTTAATCACCAACCAGGGGAACGTGCAACAGGAAGGCAATATTCCTCCTATAAACAATACTACCGAACAAATGATGAATGATGAAATATTTAGAAGCTTTTTGTAGTTCATGCAAAATTAGACGAGGGAGATTCGTGTACAAAATACGCGTGGAAATGATAGCAACGCGTGGCTTGTCACAGCCAAGCAGTTTAAAGAGTTAGGACCACCAGAATTTATGGGAAAGCAGGATCTGATTAAGGCGGAAATGTGGGTTAAACAAATTATCAAGATATTTGATATCTCGGGATGCACGGAGGAATAAAAGGTTCCATTCGCCACCTTTATGTTCCGTGGTGAGGCAGACTACTGGTGGGAGTCTGTGAAGCGTACCCAGCCAGCCGCACTCAATATGTCTTGGGAAACGTTTTAGAAACTGTTCAATGACAAGTACTTTCCTGAAAGTATTCGTCATATGAAGGAGGTAGAGTTTATTAGACTGGAACAGAACAACATGACTGTGTCCCAGTATGAGGCGAAGTTCGTGGAGTTATCCAGGTTTGCACCTTATTTGGTAGAAAATGAGGAACGTATGACACAGATGTTTTTGAGAGGTCTGAAACCTTAGATTCGGCAATATCTTATTTCTCACAAATTTTCTCTATATTCAGATGTTCTAAATAGGGCTCAATTATTAGAGTGAGATAATGAGTATGTTCAACCGAGGGACCACAACCAGGGTCATACCGGTGGCAGCAGTCATCGGAGCAATGACAACCAGCGGGGAGAAAAATATTCGGACAAAAGCGGTAACCACTATGGTGGTAATCGTGGCCATGATAGTAGAAGAAGCGAGTCGGGGGGAGATTTCAAAAAGAGAAGGTATAACAATGATAACGTGAAGCCGTCAGCACTAGCATCAACTATTTTTAGGAGAGGAGAACGATCACCGGTTGTTTGTTACAAATACAGGAAAGAAGGACATATCAGCCCAAACTGCCCAAAACAATCTAAGGTGTGTTATAACTGTGGAAAGGAAGGTCATGTAGCTAGAGATTGTCTTGCAGCGAAACCAAGTCCAGCGGGAATGGTGACCCCGAAGGCTGTTCCGGACAAGTCAAAGTCAGCGGTTCTTGGAAGAGCGTTTGTCGTGACAGGCCAAAACGCGAGGAACCCGAACGAGGTGATCACGGGTAAGCTAATCATAAACTCTTACAAAATTTATACCTTATTAGATACCGGTTCTACCCATTTTTTTATCTCTCCTGCTTGTGCTCAACGTTTGAACTTGACTCCGGATAAATTAGACTTTGACTTATCTGTTGAGACTCCGTTAGGAGAAACTTTCATTACATCTACTGTTTATAAATCTTGCTTGATCCAAGTTGGTGCCATCACATTACCTGGTGTTCTTATTTCTTTGAAAATATTTGCATTTGATGTGATTTTAGGGATTGATTGGTTAACGATTCATCATGCAAAAATTGATTATTTTCGTAAGGTTGTTAGTTTTCATATTCCTAACCAACCTGTTATGCGAATTTAAGCTACCAAACCACTAAAGTCAATCACTGTCATATCAAGCCATAAAGCTATTCATTTATTGAAAAATGGATGTCAAGCTTTCTTAGCCCATGTCACGGACTTGAACAAAAACACGTCAGATTTGAATAATATTTCTATTGTTAGTGAATTTCCTGACGTATTTCCTGAAGAACTTCCCGGTCTACCCCCAAAACGTGAAGTTGAATTCTTTATTGACCTTGAACCCGGTACAAAATCCATTTCTAAAACCCCATATCGAATGGCTCCTATTGAACTTCAGGAGTTAAAGGTCCAACTACAGGAGTTGTTGGACATCGATTTCATTCGTCCTAGTACATCTCCTTGGGGTGCTCCTATGTTATTCGTAAAGAAGAAAGACGGGAGTATGCGGCTTTGTATTGACTACTGAGAATTGAACCATGTCACCATAAAGAATAGGTATCCGCTACCTCGCATAGATGACTTGTTCGACCAGTTGCAAGGAGCACAATTCTTTTTAAAGATCGATCTTCGTTCTGGATATCATCAACTGAAGATTAAAACTGAGGATATTCTGAAGACTGTCTTCAGAACTCGGTACGGGCATTATGAATTCTTAATCATGTCTTTTGGATTGACTAATGCTCCTGCTACTTTCATGGATACGATGAACCGTGTGTTTGAGGAATATTTGGATCAGTTCGTTATTGTCTTTATTGATGACATCCTCATCTATTCTAAAAGCCGTGAAGATCATGAGAACCATTCGAAGCTAGTACTCCAAAGGCTTCGCGATAACACGCTATATGTCAAGCTGAAGAAATGCGAGTTCTGACTTGAGGAATTAGCATTCCTTAGGCACGTGGTGTCAAAACATGGAGTATCTGTTGACCCGGCGAAGATTAAAGCCATACAAAGTTGGGAGCAACCGAAGTCGGTGACCGAAGTACGTAGCTTTTTGGGCTTAGCTGGTTATTATCGGAGATTCGAAGAAGGATTTTCTCGAATCGCTACTCCGTTAACTCAGCTGACTCGGAAAGATACAAAATTTGTATGGAGTGAGGAATGCGAGAAGAGTTTCCAAGAGCTCAAGAGGACACCCATTTCGACACCTATTCTGACAATACCATCTGGTTCGGATGGATTTGTTATCTACAGCGATGCTTCAGGCAAAGGGTTAGGATGTGTTCTCATACAACATGGGAAAGTCATAGCCTATGCCTCGCGACAACTCAAAGAATATGAGAGGAATTATCCTACTCATGATTTGGAGTTGGCAGTAGTCGTTTTCGCGTTGAAGATCTAGAGACACTACCTGTATGGGGAGAAAGTGAAGATCTATACAGATTATAAAAGCCTTAAATATTTCTTCACCTAAAAGGAACTCAACATGCGGCAATGACGTTGGCTCGAGCTGTTGAAAGATTACGACCATACCATCCAATATCATCCTAGAAAAGTAAACATGGTAGCTGACGCATTGAGTAGAAGATCATATACGGGTATGAGTGCAATATTGTTAACACAAAGGCCCATTTTATATGATTTGCAAAGAATGGAGATAGAGGTAAAGGCTCCAAGTACCCACGCGATGATATTAAACATACGAGTAGAACCGACTTTAATCGATAAAGTTAAAGCTGCTCAAGCTACAGACCTGGAGCTAATGCGTATGAAGAAGAAAGTGCAAGAAGGTGTTATTCCAGAAGCAAGAATCGATGAAGAAGGAATACTTCGAGTCAACTCCAGACTTTGTGTTCCTAACGATTCTGACTTGAAGCATAGAATCATGATGGAGGCACACAACACACCGTTTGCAATCCATCCTGGTAGTACCAAAATGTATCATGATCTTCGACATACATTTTGGTGGAGCAATATGAAGAGAGAGATCGCGAAGTTTATGTCGAGGTGTTTAACTTGTTAACGTGTAAAGGCGGAGCATCAAGTGCCAAAGGGTCCATTGTAACCACTTGAGATTTCAAAATGAAAGTGAGAACACATTACTATGGATTTCGTTATGGGTCTTCCCAAGGTTTCTTAAGGCATAGATGTGATTTGGGTTATTGTTGATAGATTAACCAATTCTGCTCATTTCATGCCTATACGGGAGACTTATTCCCTTGAACGTCTTGCTCGTATGTACGTGAATGAGATTATAAGATTGCATGGCATGCCAGTATCCATAGTTTCGAATCATGACCCAAGATTCACTTCACGATTTTAGGTTAGCTTGCAAAAATCTATGGGTATGGATTTACGATTCAGTTCGTCTTACCATCCTCAAACGGACAAGCAATCAGAAAGGACTATTCAAACTCTTGAAGATATATTAAGACTCTGTGTCCTAGATTTCAAAGAAAGTTGGGATAAGTGCCTACCATTGGTGGAATTCTCCTACAACAACAGTTATCAAGCAAGTATAGGCATGGCTCCATTCGAGGCGTTGTATGGAAGAAAATGTCGTTCTCCAGTATGCTGGGATGAGGTGGGTGAAGCAACATTGTTGGGACAAGAATTGGTACGTATGACTACAGAGAAAATCTAAATGATCTGACAACGTATACAAACGGCACAGGATCGACAAAAGAGTTATGCAAATCTTCATCAAAAGGACGTGGAATTTAATATTGGGGATCGTGTATTATTACGTATTGCTCTATGGAAGGGAGTTATAAGATTTGAGAAGAGAGGAAAGCTCAATCCAAGATTTGTTGGTCCATTTGAAATTCTTGACCGAATAGGAAATGTGGCCTATAGACTCGCATTACCTCTAAGCATGTCTCGTGTTCATAATATTTTTTACATATCTGTGCTTCATAAATATGTGAAAGACCTAAACCACATTATTGAGTTAGAACCAGACGAGATAGCCGAAGATTTAACGTACGAGGAGGTACTTGTTAAGATCTTGGATAGGAAAGAGCATGTCCTACGCACCAAGGTTATACCACAAGTTAAGATTTTATGGAGAAACCATGCTATTGAAGAAATGACCTGGGAGTTGGAATCAGAAATGAAAGCGAGGTATCCTCACTTTTTCGAAACACCAAGTACATCAATTTCGAGGACGAAATTTCATAAGGAGGGGAGGTTGTAAGACCCCAACTTTTTATAAATAAAATCAAATTTTCTCTAATTATTATTATGAATAATAAGGTGTTAATTTAATATAATGCTTTGGTTATGGGTGCAATGTGCAAATTTTGCAAAATAAGCAAGTGGTTATAAAATATTCATTGTTGTCGGGGAATATTCGTTTGGTCGTGGAATATTCTTGTTGTCGGGAAATATTCGTACGACGGCGCAGCCATTTGTGGGCCCCATAACGAAAAACGGTCAGATAAAAAAATGACAAGTTTGTGTTTTTATAAATAATGGCGTAATTGTTACCGTTAACACTATTAGAATACCCGATAGTTAAAATATAATAATACGCGTGGTTACACAGCAGCACACAGTATTGCACAGTATTGATGAATTATTGATCCTTACGTAAGAAGACACTACTCAATAATTATTACAGTAATTAATGTTCAATATTTTATTTTATTGGCTCAATAATTGCTACGTTGATATTTTATATTATTGTTGTTTCAATAATTGTCATTGCACAGTATTTTTCATTATCAGATCAATAATTCATATTATTTGAATAATATTATTAGATAGTATTATTGACAATGTCTAAGAAAGTTCTGTCTAAGGAGAGGTTTGGTCACCTAATTGCGCGCCAATAAGGAGAAATCCTTATCGAAAAGCCCCCTCTTTCCTGGGAAAGACCTGGTTGTCATAATTATGATTCTGTAATATTATTATTGAATAATTAATTATTGATTTATATGATGGATATATTTATTTTATGTGGATATAAATGAAGGAATAAATGTTGGGGTATTTTATCAGTATTTTATCGGAATGGAGGTATTAAAAATCGTCTGTATGTGGATTTCGAACATTTTTTGTTTGAAATTTGGAAAAACTTACAGCTACAAAGTTGTAGAGAATTTAATTTCCTACAGAATGGACATAAAATTGGTATTTTTCTGATAAAAAGGCTATTTATTATGAATTATTGAAGTTTTAGAAATTAAATGCTTTTATTAAATTATGGGTGGGACCCACTTTTGTTTTTAGTGAAAAAAATGTGCTGAAAATTTTTTGTTCAATGGTGGAGTGCTGGACTTGGTCATGGGCATGCGTAGAATTGGTATAATAAAATATTAATATTTTATTATTTAGTCTCCTTTGGCCTTTTAGCATTTTTATATAAATAGGGTGCTTCGTTAGAATTGAAAATCACACCAGAAATAAGTTTTCTCTCCATCTTTATATTGTCGAGCGTATTTTATGAGTATTTAGATACTTTGAGAATTGGTATTCAGTGCAAGTTTCTTTCAGCTTTACATCTGATATCCCGATCAGAAGTACTGTTATTTTGAGATAAGGAATGTTATTTTCTTCATAAATGATATTATTTCCTTAAATATCATTATGTTGAAATATTGATATGAATTTTATTATGAAATTTCTACCTTTTTGTGTCGGGATTACTATTCACGTATACGGTACTATTCACGTATACGACACTATTCACGAATACGACACTATTCATCGAAAAATAAAATTTTCTTTTCTTTGTCCAAGATGTTTATTATGGTTACTATCTTTAATTGTATCCATGTTTTGATCTTCATTCTTGAATTTTACTCCACTATGGTTTATTATGGAGCGTTTTTGAACTTGAATAAACTGTAGTACGAATCCCTAATATTTGTCCTTTTGTCTCACTGGATTCATTTTCATTAAGATATTTTTTATCATCCTTAGTCCTAAATGATGATATTACTGAATATCTTTGGCCTGTAGTGCAAAGATGAATGATTAACTGATGAATATCTTTGGCCCGTAGTGCAAAGATGAACATGTGCTTAGATGAACATAACCAACTGATGATACAAATGAATATCTTTGGCATGTAGTGCAAAGATGAATATTTGTTTCAAGATATATATTTATTGATGTTACAGGGATAAAATATTGATGATGGACTTTTAAATCTTAGAAAATAGTAAAATTCATTCTATACTTAACTCTTCTAATGGATTGCTATTTTCGCTGCAGTTGTTGATCTAAAACTTGTTGGCTATTATATTTTATCAAATTTTTCCCTGTTGAAGACTAATGATAATTTCTTGTATATTATCTTAGTCATAATATTCTTTATTAGGCTAGTTGAGCTCACCTTTTTCTTTTTGTTCCATTTTTCTCTGGAGGCGAGAATATAGCGGGAACTAGTCGGAGTGTGGAGTGATATTTCCAGTCAGTTGTATTAGCAGTCCTCACTATTTTGTAAAATAGTGTTTTAATAATTGTAATGAGGACTTATTTGAATGTGGATATTGTCTAGAAGATAATATTTGTATTTAAACTCACAGTTTATGTGTTGTCGTATTTTGCACGATAATTGTTGTAATGATGTTGTAGTTGTTTCTGTACCATGTATTTGGTGACTCAGAATGGGTGATGTATACCTATTTTGGGGGCGTCATAGTAGGTCGATTTGACTGCACTGACCCGGTGATAGTTAAAGTACCACCACTGTTGTTTCCTTTACCTCTACTTGCACTTCCCACTGTCTTCTTAGGGCAATCACGAGCCATGTGATCCTTCGACCCGCAAGTGAAACAGGCTCCTCCCTTTTTTGAACTAAAATAATTTGTTGCTATGTGACACTCCTGACCACAGTTGAAACACACCCGCTTACCCTTCAGACACCCCCCTGTGTGGTTCTTTCCTCAAGCAGCACAAGCTTCAAACTTCTTCTTTTGTTGACTTCCTTGCTGGTTTCCCGTATTTGAGATTTCATTCCATTTCCTTTTCTGATTGTTACTTCCACTATTGCTTCCACCAGCCTTGCTTTCATTCTCATTCTTTCCCTTCTTCTGTTCTTGATTATATTTGGTTAAGGCATCGCTTCCACCTTCCGCGATAATTGCCTTTTCCAATACTGACGCAAATATATTTAGCTGAAACATCAAAACCTTGCTATATAGCCAGGGCTTCAACCCTTGTTCAAACCTTCTCACCTTACGCTCATCGGTATTGACTTGGTATGGAGCAAACCTTGCCAGTTCATTAAACTTTGTAGCATACTCTATCACAGTCATGGTTCCCTGCTTCAATTCTAAGAATTGAACTTCCATCTGGTTTCGAGAACTCGTCGAGAAATACATCTCGAAAAACATTTCTTTAAATCTATCCAACGCTATTACTCCCTGTCCCCTACGAATCTTATTCACCTGCCACCAATAGCTAGCTTCAGACTTCAACATAAACGTTGTGAATGTGGTCTTCTGATCCTCATTGACTCTGGCAACATCGAACACCTTCTCCATTTACATGATCTAGGTTTGGGCTTCAACTGGATTCATAGACCCTTGAAACTCTGGCGGTCCAACCGGTTTGAAGTCCTTGAAAGTCATGACTTGAGCTTGCGGCTGATTCGTAAGTGCTCCTGTTAACAAGGTCACCTATTGCTGAAGGGTTAGCATTGGCCTCGTTACTATTGTTGTTAGTACACCCTTCAATAGGTGGTTGTTGGTGTGGTTGTCTTCTTCTAGGAGGCATCTTCTGTTTAAAATATATGCTTATTAGTTCATGAGTCCGGATCTTAAGCTCATCCCTTATCCAACTCACCCGAGGTCACCCCCCTTTAGCGACGGATCCGGTGACAGTTCGGTCATACAATCGTCGTCTATACTTTTAGCGACGTACAACATATAGCGTCGCTAAAAGTATAAACGACGGTTGTATGACCGATCCGTCACCGAATCCGTCGCTAAAGGGGGGGTGAACTCGGGTGAGTTGGATAAGGGGTGAGCTTAAGATTCGGACCGATTAGTTCATTACCTAATTTCTTGAATATTTAAAGTTTAAATTAAACATTCTAATATTAAAGCTTAACACACAATATTTCAATAAACTTCAACATCTTATTCATTCATAGTGTTTTAAAACATCATAATGATAGCATCTCTTTTATCAACTTCAACTTTCCTGAACTTGAAAAGTTTCAAGATTACATACTCATCTTACCCCTTTATTTATCTAAACATAAGAAATTTACAATTTATTCAATCACTTATTTAATCACATATTATTACTCTTCATATCTTGGCATATTAAGACGTCGAGAGGCTTCTCTATGCTCTTCTTCCGTAATACAATATGTCGTCCTACGATCTATCATGTACCATGGCAAGTCTTCAAATTGAGGTGGGTAATAAAAGACTCGATCCTGGGCCCTATCAATTGCAGAATGAAAGGCATAATCCATTTCATTCATCTTAGCCTTCTTCGTTTGAACCTTGGCTTCAGTACGATCTGCACGCTGAGTAGCCTTCATCCAAGCATCCTCTGCTCTCGCACGCTTAGATCACTCCTCCTTCAAGTCATCTTTCAGCTTTTCCACTTCAGTCTTCATCTTCTCATTCTCAGTCAACAGCTCCTTTTGGTGTCCCTCTATGTGAACTAGGTTCCATTCTGTGTTCCCAAGTCGTGAGTCGAGTTCCTGAATCTCCGCATCCTTCTGCTCTATGGTAGCCTGACGTATCTCAGCTAACTTCTTCAGCTCCTCAATCTTATCCTGTCATTCTATGTTTCGGTCATACAGCGCATTATACATCTCAGCTGATATGGAGTTTGGTGGAAACTCTATAGGATCCTCTTCCTCATCCTCCACCTCTATCTCCTTAGAGTCCTCCTCCTCAAGATCAGACAAAGGCTCATTCTCCTATCCTTCCTTAGCAACCAACAAAGAAGGCTCCCTCTAGATTAACTGCTCCTGAACGACATGAACATCTCGGGGCTCCTCATCTCTAGGTATCTGAGGTATCTCTTCCCTAGCTTGATTGGATCCTTCAACGTTAGACATCCTGACAACAAGATATTTTTAAGTTTTATTTATTACGTGACATTCTTCGATACTCGCTAGTACATAAGTTATTAACACATAGCACATAAAGTCTTTTATTGTCTTGTTTTATCTTCAATGAATTCCTTAATTCATTCCTTAGAACTCGATAAGAGTTTAGCACCACAATATTTTCTGTATCCTTAAAGGTTACTTCCTAAGGTTTTCCACACCTAAGGTTCATAACCTGGCTCTGATACCAACCTGTGACACCCCCAAATTTGGGTACTTCATTTTCACATGATTTGGTGCTCACTTTCCAAAATAATTACTTCTAACTACCCAATAATCAAGGATAATTACATAAATTAAACAGCTTTAACAATAATCCTTCCCTTTATAGGGTTGCATCATCTTTAAAATAAATCTCAGGTAATCTAACCTTAAACTATTACATAAGTCTGCGGAATACGTCACAAAATATAATAAGTCTTATAACAGAATTCTACTAAATAAAATCAAACAGGTCTTCATTATTTGGATATCTTGCCCTTGCCTTTGCTAGAAGGCGGTTCATCGACTTTCTCAACTTTAGCTGCAGTATTAAATGCAAGAGTGAGCAAACAATTTTTCACTAATATAATGATGACAAAAGCAATAACATTGAAGTAAGCAATGAATACTGAATAATTAAGAACTTGTTCTTCGAGTCAAGATTAGTAAGCAAGTTCGAGATTTATATATGAGGGTCTTTAAGACCATGAACTATGTCCCGAGGTTATTAAGTATTTCTACTTTAACCTTTAACAGTCATTAGACTATACAGACCTTAACTTTCGTACTTAGGGGGATCAACCCTTCGTACCATATATTGTGCACAAACATCTAAACTCTAACGCGTACATAATCCCCTATATTAGGGTTGTTCATCTCAGTTTGACTTTAGGATTTTCGCACTAAAGAAAGTTTAGTTTGGAATAGCTTAACAGTGATTCTAGAATTTTAGAACACTCATCAATTATGTAATAGTACAACCAATAAAGGTTTATTTGTTATTCGAAGGCTCAACACAATAATATAAGATTGAACAACAATAATTAAGTTGAAGATTGAATATGAACAATATACAAAGTATTAAATCCAAAAGAGTTAGGAAATTTCATTTGGAACAATGAACTTGAATAGTTTATGCTTTGATTAGCAAGAAACAAAAGTTAGGAACTTGCTCAATAAAAGTTATAGGAACTTGCATAACGATATCAAGTTAGGAATATGAAACTTTCTCAATGTAAAAGAATTAGAATACAAGAGCATGCATAATCAAAAATTAGGTTTAGAGAACTTGCCTCGTGTGTAAGCTACACAATTACTACAAACGTTCGCCAAATACCCTACATATACCATTAGAACCACAATACCAATTAGTTATGTTAACGCTAACTTCATTGGTTTACTTTTCATTTTTAGTCAAATCTACAACCTTTAACTTAAGACTTGATTATCCTAATCATTCACACACCACAAATCTGAACTCTCAATTATATTTTAGTACAAGACATGGTGATTGCAAAACAACTTCAATTCCCATGACATCTCATCATGGAGCTTTATAACTTATTAATTCATAATAATAGTTCAACGTTATGATTACAATATGTTATTACGTCTTATAACATGTTTTAAGTTCCTCAACAATCATTAAAGTAGGTTAAGTTAACATTTCTCAACTATACTGTTAACAGCTCATTACTGGATCTGACTGACCACTGGCACGACCGCGCCCAAGTTACCTCTAGACTCAGCACGCCCGAGCGCCCGCGCTCGACTCCAGAATCAGTTTTACAAAAACACAAATACAGTCTCTGTTCCAAACCAAAAATCCCAATTTCTTAAACCAACACCCAATTAACCAAACTCAGATGTTTATAAGCTTTATAACCTCAGAACTAAATATTTATAAAGCAATTCTAACTTCACAAACCACTTTAACAACCAATTTTAAGGACTCAATTCTCAAGTTCATGCCAATTTTCATATTTTGTTACACTTCGCAAAATCAGTCACTTCGACTTCGATTTTCAACCATTTTGATTTGTTCAAATTAAATTCTTTTCGCATCACAGAGTTCTACTATAAACAACCATCAATCTACAATTTACAGCATAAATTTATAGCCAATTTTTAACTCTAAAATAACCATAATACACACATATTACAACCAAACTCAAATTCCTATCCTTTAAAATATCTACACGAATTTTGATTACTTCAACATCATTTATAAAATTCATATAACAGATAGTCTATAAGACCCCAAATTATTAATAAATAAAATTTAAATTTCCTCTATTTATTATTTTGAAATAGTAAGTGTTAAATTGATTAATGAGGTTAGTTATGGGTAAAATGCGTAAATATTTCAAATAAGCAAGTGGTCATAAAATATTCATTATTGTCGGGGAATATTCGTTTGGTCGTGGAATATTCTTGTTGTCGGGGAATATTCGTACGACAGCGCAGCCTTGTGTGGGCCCCATAACGGAAAGCGATTGGATGAAGAAAACGACAAAAATAAGTTGTTTATAAATAACGGCGTAGTTGTTACCGTTAATACTGTTGGAATACCTGGTGGTTAAAACACAGTAATACGCGTTGTTGCACAGTAGCACACGGTATTGCACCAATTATTGACTTTTACGTAAGAAGGCATTACTCAATAATTGTTACAGTAATTACTGTTCAGTATTTTATTTTATTGATTCAATAATTGCTGCGTTGCAATTTTATATTACTGCTGTTTTAATAATTGTCACTACACAGTATTTTCTATTATCAAAGCAATAATTCATATTATCTGAATAATATTATTAGATAACATTATTGGCAATGTCTAGAAAGTTCTGTCTAAGGAGAGGTTTGGTCACCTAATTGTGCCCCAGTAAGGAGAAATCCTTATTGGAAAGCCCCCTCTTTCCTGGGAACAGCCTGGTTGTCAGTATTATGATTCTGTAATATTATTTGTCAATAATTAATTATTGATTTATATGACGAGGAAAATATTCATTTTATGTGGATATAGATGGAGAAAAATTTTAAAGTGACAATTGTTGAAAATCGATATTTTATCTTTTCTGATAAAATAATATTTTATTATATTATTATAATATAATAATGATGATATTTTTATAATGAATGTGGGATATATGAGTATATGAGGAGAAAGAGTATTTTTGTTGCAAAAGTTGTTTAAAACATGTTAAACATGTATGTGAGCCCATTTCTTGACTGAAATTTGATTATAGTTATAAAATCGTCCGTTTATGGATTTCGGTCAATTTCTGTTTAGAATTTGGAAAAACTTTCTTCTACAAAGTTGTAGAGAATTGAATTTCCTATAAAAACTCGCGAGATTCGAATTTTCTAATAAAAGGGCTATTTATTATGAATTATTGAAGTTCTAAAATTCTGAAATAATTGATTTTTGGAAGTTTTAATTATTTTATATGTTTTTCATATGTTGTGGGCATCATTAACATGTGCAAGGTGGCTGAATTCAGATTCAAGATGTGGGCGTAGGAATTTTGTATATATATATATATTAATATTATATTAAATTTTCTGCTTTAGTGTTCTAAGTATTTTTCTATAAATAGGGTCCTTAGGTTAGAATTGAAAATCACACCAGAAACTAAAGATTTCTCTCTCTTTCTCTCTCTATAATATCGAGCGTATTTTGTGAGTATTTTTATACTTTGAGTGTTGCTATACGGTGCAAGTTCCTTCAGCACTATATCTGATATTCCAACCAGAAGTACTATTTTGCTGAGGTAAGGGATGTTATTTTATTCAAAAATGATATTATTTCTTCAATATCATTATGCCGAAATATTGGTTGAAAATTTTTATCAAATTTAAAACTTTTCATGTCGGGGTTACTATTCATGAGTTACTATTTCACGAGTTACTATTCACCGAAAAATGAAATTTTCTTCTTTTCGTCCAAATATCTATTCTGGATACTAGCTTTGATTGTATCCATGTTATGATCATTCTTGAATTTTACTTCACTATGATTATAAGGTATTTTTGGACATGGATAAATCGAAATACGAATCCTTAATATTTGTTATTTTGTTTCACTGAATTCGTTTCTTTTAAAATATTTTTCATCATCCTCAGTCCTAAATGATGATATAACTAAATATCTTTGGCCTGTAGTGCAAAGATTAATGATTTCTGATGAATATCTTTGGCCCGTAGTGCAAAGATGAACAGGTGTTGAGATGAACATGACCAACTGATGAATATCTTTGGCTTGTAGTGCAAAGATGAATATTGATTGATGTTACAGGGATAAAATATTGATGATGGACTTTTAAATTCATAGATAATAGTAGATTTCATTCTCTACGTACCTCTTCTATGAATTATTATTTTTCGCTGTGAATATTGATTTAAAACTTGTTGTCTATTGTACTCTATTATATTTTTTCCTGTTGGGGACTAACGATAATTTGTTCTATATTATCTTAGTCTTAATGTTCTTTACTGGGCTAGTTGAGCTCACCCTTTTCCTTTTTGTTCCATTTTTCTCAGGAGGCGAGAATGTAGCGAGTACTAGTCGGGGTATGGAATGATGGTTCTAGAAGTTATTTTAGTAGTCCTTACCATTTTTGTGAAATAATGTATCAATAATTGTAATGAGGACTTATTTGAGTGTGGATATTGTCTAGATGACAATATTTGTATTTAAACTCACAGTTCTTGTGTTGTAATAATAAAGATGTAGTTGTTTCTGTACCATGTATTTTGGCGACTCAGAATGGGTGTTGTATACCTATTTTGGGGGCGTCACAGTTGGTATCAGAGCTTAGGGATATCATCTCTGGCGGAGATCGGGGAATAGAACTAGGAGGGGAGAGACGAGTAAATCCTTCACTAGTATGTCCTACCTAAGCTTATCTGTTGGTCGGTCATAATATAGGGATATTATGTGATATGTTAATTACTTAAATTAACCCTTGTTTTATGGCAGTATTTGAGAATGTCGACTGAGAATGTTAATAGTGGAGTAAACGAGACTGTGGAGACACATGTGCTCACCAACGAGGAGAACGTGCAACAGGCTGGCAATGTTTCTCCTGTGAACAACACCAATGGGCAAATGATGAATAATGGGATGTTTAGAAGCTTTTTGCGATTCATGCAAAACTAGACGAAGGAGATTCCTGTTCAAAATATAGGAAGAAACAATGGTAATGCACAGCCAAGCAGTTCAAAGAGTTGGGACCACCAGAATTCTGGGGAAAGCCGGATCCGATTAAGGCGGAGACATGGGTCAAGCAAATTACCAAGATATTTGATGTCTTGGGATGCACGGAGGAACAGAAGGTTCCATTCGCCACCTTTACGTTCCGTGGCGAGGCAGACTAATGGTGGGAGTCTGTGAAGCGTACCCATCCAGCCGCACTTAGCATGTCTTGGGAGACATTTCAGAAACTGTTCAATGACAAGTACTTTCCTGAAAGTATTCGTCATATGAAGGAGGTAGAGTTTATTAGACTGGAGCAGAATAACATGACGGTGTCCTAGTACGAGGCGAAGTTTGCAGAGTTGTCCAGGTTTGCACCTCATTTGGTGGAGAATGAGGAACGTATGACGCGGATGTTTCTGAGAGGTTTGAAACCCGGCATACGTCAATATCTCATTTCTCATAAATTTTCTCTCTATTAAGATGTTGTCAACAGGGCACAATTATTAGAGCGAGATAACGAGTACGGTCAATCGAGGGACCACAACCAAGATCATACCGGTGACAGCAGTCATCAGAATAATGATAACCAGCGGAGAAAGAAAAATACAGACAAGAACGGCAACCACTCTGGTGGTAATCGTGGCTATGAAAATAGAAGAAGCGAGTCGGGAGGAGATTTTAAAAAGAGGAGATTCAACAATGACATTACAAAGACGTCAGCATCAGCAGTAACTAGTTCCAAGAGAGGAGAACGACCACCGATCATATGCTATAAGTGCGAAAAAGAAGGACATATCAGCCCAAACTGCTCACAACAGTTTAAGGTATATTATAATTATTGAAAGGAAGAACATATCGCTCGAGATTGCACTGTAGCGAAATCAAGTCCAGTGGGGATGGTGACTCAAAAAGCTGTCCTAGAAAAGAAAAAGTCAACGGTTCCTGGAATAGCGTTTGTCGTGACTGGTCAACATGCGAGGAACCCAAATGAGGTGATCACGGGTAAGCTAATCATAAATTCATGCGAAGTTCATACCTTACTAGATACCGGTGCTACCCATTCGTTTATTTCTCCTGCTTGTGCTCAACGTTTAAACTTGACTCCAGAGAAATTAGACTTTGATTTATCTATGGAGACTCCGTTAGGAGAAACTTTCATCACATCCACTGTTTATAAATCTTGTTTGATCCAAGTTGGCACCATCACCTTACCTGTTGACCTTATCTCTTTAAAGATACTTGCTTTTGATGTGATTTTAGGAATTGATTTGTTAACTACTCATCATGCCAAAATTAATTGTTTTCGTAAGGTGGTTAGTTTTCATGTTCCTAACCAACCTGTTGTGCGAATCCAAGCAACTAAGCCATTAAAATCAATCACTGTTATATCAAGCCACAAAGCCATTCGTTTATTAAAAAATGGATGTCAAGCTTTCTTAGCCCATGTTATGGATTTGAATAAAGACACGTCAAATTTGAATAATATTCCTGTTGTTATTGACTTTCCTGACGTATTTCCTGAATAACTTCCTGGTCTACCCCCGAAACGTGAAGTTGAATTCTTTATTGATCTTGAACCTGGTACAAAGCCCATTTCTAAAACCCCATATCGAATGGCTCCTATTGAACTTCAGGAGTTAAAGGTCCAACTACAAGAGTTGTTGGACATCGGTTTCATTCGTCCTAGTACATCTCCTTGGGGTGCTCCTATGTTATTCGTAAAGAAGAAAGACGGGAGTATGCGACTTTGTATTGATTACCGGGAATTAAACCATGTCACTATTAAGAATAGGTATCCGCTACCTCGTATTGATGACCTGTTTGACCAGTTACAAGGAGCACAATTCTTTTCAAAGATCGATCTTCGTTCTGGATATCATCAGCTGAAGGTTAAAACTGAGGATATTCTAAAGACTGCCTTTAGAACTCTGTACGGGCATTATGAATTCCTAGTCATATCTTTTGGATTGACTAATGCTCCTGCGACTTTCATGGATACGATGAACCGAGTATTCAAGGATTATTTGGATCAATTCGTTGTTGTCTTTATTGATGACATCCTCATATATTCCAAAAACCGTGAAGATCATGAGCACCATTTGAAGTTGGTACTCCAAAGGCTGCGTGAAAATAAGTTATATGCTAAGTTGAAGAAATGCGAGTTTTGGCTTGAGGAAGTAACATTCCTAGGGCACGTGGTGTCAAAATATGGAGTATCTGTTGACCCGGCAAAGATTGAAGCAACACAAAGTTGGGAGCAACCAAACACGGTGACCGAAGTACGTAGCTTTCTGGGCTTAGCTGGTTATTATCGGAGATTCGTTGAAGGGTTTTCTCGAATCGCTATCCCGTTAACTCAGCTGACTCGGAAAGATATCAAATTCGTATGGAGCGAGGAATGCGAGAAGAGTTTCCAAGAGCTTAAGAGGAGACTCATTTCGGCACCTGTTTTGACCATACCATCTGGTTCGGATGGATTTGTTATCTACAGCGATGCTTCAGGCAAAGGGCTAGGATGTGTTCTCATGCAACGTGGGAAAGTTATAGCCTATGCCTCGCGACAACTTAAAAAATATGAGAGGAATTATCCTACTCATGATCTAGAGTTGGCAGCAGTCATTTTTGTACTAAAAATATGGAGGCACTATCTATATGGGGAGAAAGTGGAGATATATTCAGACCATAAAAGCCTCAAATATTTCTTCACTCAAAAAGAACTCAAGATGCGGCAACGACGTTGGCTTGAGCTGTTAAAAGATTACGACCACACTATTCAATATCATCCTGGAAAAGCAAACATGGTAGCTGACGCGTTGAGTAGAAGATCATATGCAGAAACGAGTGCGATGATGTCAAGTATCGCGTAGAACCAACTTTAATCGATAAAGTTAAAGTTTCTCAAGCCACAGACCCGGAGCTGATGCGTATGAAAAAGAAAGTGCAAGAAGGTGCTATTCCAGAAGCAAGAATCGATGAAGAAGGAATACTTCGAGTCCACTCCAAACTTTGTATTCCTAACGATTCTGATTTGAAGTACAAGATCATGATGGAGGCACACAACACACCATTTGCAATCCATCCTGGAAGTACCAAAATGTATCGTGATCTTCGACATATATTTTAGTGGAACAATATGAAGAGAGAGATTGCAAAGTTTATCTCGAGATGTTTAACTTGTCAACGTGTAAAGGTGGAACATCAAGTGCCAAAGGGTCCATTGCAACCACTTGAGATTCCAAAATGGAAGTGGGAACACATTACCATGGATTTCGTTACGGGTCTTCCCACGGTTTCTCAAGGCATAAATGCTATTTGGGTTATTGTTGATAGATTAACCAAGTCTGCTCATTTCTTACCGATACGGGAGACTTATTCCCTTGAACGTCTTGCTCGTGTGTACGTAGATGAGATTATGAGATTGCATGGCATGCCAGTATCCATAGTTTCGGATCGTGACCCAAGATTCACTTCAAGATTGTGGGTTAGCTTACAAAAAGCTATGGGCACAGATTTACGATTTAGTTCAGCATACCATCCTCAAACGGACAGGCAATCAGAGAGGACTGTTCAAACTCTTGAAGATCTATTAAGACCTTGTGTCCTAGATTTCAAAGGGAGTTGGGATAAGTACCTACCATTGGTGGAATTCTCCTACAACAACAGTTATCAGGCAAGTATAGGTGTGGCTCCATTTAAAGCATTGTATGGACGAAAGTGTCGCTCTCCAGTATGTTGGGATGAGGTGGGAGAAGCAACGTTGTTAGGACCAGAGTTGGTACGTATGACTACGGAAAAGATTCAAACGATTCGACAACGTATACAAACGGCACAGGATCGACAAAAGAGTTATGCGGATCTTCATCGAAAGGACGTGAAATTTGACATTGGGGATCATGTATTGTTGCGTGTGACTCCATGGAAAGGAGTTACAAGATTTAGAAAGAGAGGAAAGCTCAATCCACGATTTATTGGTCCATTTTAGATTCTTGACCGAGTAGGAAATGTGGCCTATAGACTCGCGTTACCTCCAAGTATGTCTCGTGTTCATAATATTTTTCATATATCTGTGCTACGTAAATATGTGAAAGACCCAAACCACGTTATTGAGTTAGAACCGGACGAGATAGCCGAAGACTTAACGTACGAAGAGGTACCTGTCAAGATCTTGGATAGGAAGAAGCATGTCCTACGCACGAAGGTTATACCACAAGTTAAAGTTTTGTGGAGAAACCATGCTATTGAGAAAATGACCTGGGAGTTGGAAACAGAAATGAAAGCGATGTATCCTCATCTTTTCGAAATACCAGGCACGTACGTCAATTTCGAGGACGAAATTTCATAAGGAGGGGAGGTTGTAAAACCCCAAATTATTAATAAATGAAATTTAAATTTCCTCTATTTATTATTTTGAAATAGTAAGGGTTAAATTGATTAATGAGGTTAGTTATGGGTAAAATGCGCAAATATTTCAAATAAGCAAGTGGTCATAAAATATTCATTGTTATCGGGGAATATTCGTTTGGTCGTGGAATATTCGTACGACGGCGCAGCCTTGTGTGGGCTTCATAACGGAAAGCGATTGGATGAAGAAAACGACAAAAACAAGTTATTTATAAATAACGGCGTAGTTGTTACCGTTAATACTGTTGGAATACCCGGTGGTTAAAACACAGTAATACGCGTTGTTGCACAGTAGCACACGGTATTGCACCAATTATTAATTTTTACGTAAGAAGGCATTACTCAATAATTGTTACAGTAATTACTGTTCAGTATTTTATTTTATTGATTCAATAATTGCTGCGTTGATATTTTATATTACTGTTATTTTAATAATTGTCACTACACAGTATTTTCTATTATTGAAGCAATAATTCATATTATCTGAATAATATTATTAGATAACATTATTGGTAATGTCTAGAAAGTTCTGTCTAAGGAGAGGTTTGGTCACCTAATTGCGCGCCAGTAAGGAGAAATCCTTATTGGAAAGCCCCCTCTTTCCTGAGAATTGCCTGGTTGTCAGTATTGTGATTCTGTAATATTATTTGTGAATAATTAATTATTAATTTATATGATGAGGAAAATAATCATTTTATGTGGATATAGATGGAGAAAATTTTTAAAGTGACAATTATTGAAAATCGATATTTTATCTTTTCTGATAAAATAATATTTTATTATATAATTATAATATAATAATGATGATATTTTTACAATGAATGTGGAATATATGAGTTTATGAGGAGAAAGAGTATTTTTGTTGTAAAAGTTGTTTAAAACATGTTAAACATGTCTGTGGGCTCATTTCTTGACTGAAATTTGATTATAGTTGTAAAATCGCCCGTTTATGGATTTCGGTCAATTTCTGTTTGGAATTTGGAAAAACTTTCTTCTGCAAAGTTGTAGAGAATTGAATTTCCTATAAAAACTCACAAGATTCGAATTTTCTGATAAAAGGGCTATTTATTATGAATTATTGAAGTTCTAAAATTCTGAAATAATTGATTTTTGGAAGTTTTAATTATTTTAAACGTTTTTCATATGTTGTGGGCATCATTAACATGTGCAATGTGGCTGAATTCAGATTCAAGATGTGGGCGTAGGAATTTTGTATATATATATATATATATATATATATATATATATATATATATATTAATATTATATTAAATTTTCTGCTTTGGTGTTCTAAGCATTTTCATATAAATAGGGTGCTTAGATTAGAATTGAAAATCACACCAGAAACTAATGATTTCTCTCTCTTTCTCTCTCTATAATATCGAGCGTATTTTGTGAGTATTTTTATACTTTGAGTGTTGCTATACGGTGCAAGTTCCTTCAGCACTATATCTGATATTCCAACCAGAAGTACTATTTTACTGAGGTAAGGGATGTTATTTTATTCAAAAATGATATTATTTCTTCAATATCATTATGCCGAAATATTAGATGAAAATTTTTATCAAATTTAGAACTTTTCATGTCGGGGTTACTATTCATGAGTTACTATTTCACGAGTTACTATTCACCGAAAAATGAAATTTTCTTCTTTTCGTCCAAATATCTATTCTGGATACTAGCTTTGATTGTATCCATGTTTTGATCATTCTTGAATTTTACTTCACTATGATTATAAGGTATTTTTGGACATGGATAAATCGAAATACGAATCCTTAATATTTGTTATTTTGTTTCACTGGATTCGTTTCCTTTAAAATATTTTTCATCATCTTCAGTCCTAAATGATGATATAACTAAATATCTTTGGCCTGTAGTGCAAAGATTAATGATTTCTGATGAATATCTTTGGCCCATAGTGCAAAGATGAACAGGTGTTGAGATGAACATGACCAACTGATGAATATCTTTGGCTTGTAGTGCAAAGATGAATATTGATTGATGTTACAGAGATAAAATATTGATGATGGACTTTTAAATTCATAGATAATAGTAGATTTCATTCTCTACGTAACTCTTCTATGAATTATTATTTTTCGCTGCGAATATTGATTTAAAACTTGTTGTCTATTGTACTCTATTATATTTTTTCCTGTTGGGGACTAACGATAATTTGTTCTATATTATCTTAGTCTTAATGTTCTTTACTGGGCTAGTTGAGCTCACCCTTTTCCTTTGTGTTCCATTTTTCTCAGGAGACGAGAATGTAGCGAGTACTAGTCGGGGTATGAAATGATGGTTCTAGAAGTTATTTTAGTAGTCCTTACCATTTTTGTGAAATAATGTATCAATAATTGTAATGAGGACTTATTTGAGTGTGGATATTGTCTAGATGATAATATTTGTATTTAAACTCACAGTTCTTGTGTTGTAATAATAAAGATGTAGTTGTTTCTGTACCATGTATTTTGGCGACTCAGAATGGGTGTTGTATACCTATTTTGGGGGCATCACATAGTCCATCTATGCACTATAGGCCAAAGATAACCTTCATCATAATATAAACATGAGGATGATGACAATGATATAAGAATTTAATTAAACGAGATCAATGATAAATATTAAAGACTTTAAATTTATCCAGAGTTTAAAAATGTCCAAATTGTCAACATGATAACTACTTTGTGGAGTAAAATTCAAAAATAATTTTGATGTATCAAAAATAATTTAGACAGAATGAAATCAATTTTTGTCCTGAATAGTACCCCGTGAATAGTACTTCGTAAATAGTGTCGTACATATAAATAATACTGTATGTATGAATAGTGTCATACGTTTGAATAATGTCGTATAAATGAATAGTTCTCATGAATAGTACTTCGGCATGAAAAGCTTAAAATTTAACAAGAATGTTCAGAAAAATATCCTTGTGAAACGATACTAGATGAAGTGTAAATTTCAAGGATATTCTACTAATTTCAAAAAGTATAGAAACAATACTTATCAACATAAGTGTAGAATTCAAAATCTGAAACGAAATAATATTACTTACATACTACAGAGTATGAAAGAAAATATTATTTCATATGAATATTGAACAAAAATAATATCCCTTACGAATATTGAATGAAAATAAAATTCCTTACGAATATGAAAAAAAATATCGTAAGTGAATATGAAATAAATAATTCCCCTTACCTTAAAAAAATAATATCCCTTACGAATATTGAACGAAAATAAAATTCCTTACGAATATGAAAAATAATATCGTAAGCGAATATGAAATAAATAATACCCCTTACCTTAAAAAGAGAACAATTCTGACTGGTATAGCGGAGATATATTCTTGAAGAAAACTTATACTGTTTTCTACACTCAAAGCTTCTTTAAACTCTAAAGAAATACGCTCAATATTATAGAAGAAGAATTCTCTGATTCTAGTGTGATTTTTATTTCTAAACTGAACATCCTATTTATAGGAGAATGGAAGGATACCACTATTTAGAAAATTCATAGGCGAAACAGTTGAAAAACTCAAGGGCAGAATTTGAAATTCACAGACGTCCGTTTTTTAAAAAATAAGAATATAATATTCAAGTAAAAATAATAACTTTATATATAATATAATATATTCTATTTATAATCTAATAAAATGAATAACTTTATAAAAAGTATTCTATTTTATTACTATTATAATAATAATAAAAACAAAAATTTATTTATATAATTTATATATATATATATATATATATATATATATATATATATATATATATATATATATATATATATTATATATATATATATATATATAAACTTATATATATAAGTAATAAACCAAACTGAGATAACTTTCTACCGACGATTTTGAAAAATGAGTAAGTGGGGGTTCATATAATAAGCCAAATTTACAACAAATACTTTATAAAATACCCCTCTATTTATTTTAATTCACTTAGCTTCACAAAACACATTTTTTAATAACATTCATCATTAATATTATAACCTGTAATATTAACAACTAGATCATTCTCACGAAAGAGGGGACTTTTCGATGAGGATTTCTCCCTATTGGCGCGCAATTAGGTGACCAACCCCCTTTTCTCAACAGAACTTTTTAAACATTATCAATAATACAAATAATAATATGAATAACGTTGTCGTCTCAATTATTGATTTAATAATATAAAATAGTGTGACAATAATTGAATCAATAACGTGAGATACTATGCAATAATTATTGTGGCAATAATTGAATAAAACTGAGTGACTTCTCACATAAGCATCAATAATCAAAAATATTGTACAATACCGTGTGCTATTATGCAACCACGCGTATTACTGTACTTTTATCAACGAGTATTTTAACAGTTAACGGTAAAACTTTTGTCAATATTTTTATAAAAAGTTATTTATGTCGTTTTCTAACTCCGAGAGTAATTCTGTTGTGGGGTCCACCAATGATTGTGCCGCTGTACGAATATTCCCCAACCAATCGAATATTTTATGTAAGACCCCAACTTTAATGAATAAAGATTTAATTTTCTCGAAATATCTTTTTGAATAATAAGGCGTGGATTTGATATAATGTTATAGTTGTGGGTAATATTTACAAATTTTTTAAAGTAAGCAGGTTGTCATAAAATATTTGTTTAGTCGAAAAATATTCGTATGATGGCACAATCATTGGTGGACCCCACAACAGAATTACTGTCAGAGTTAGAAAATGACAAAAATAACTTTTTATAAAAATAACGGCAAAAGTTTTACCGTTAACTGTTGAAATACCCAGTGATAAAAGTACAGTAATACGTGTGGTTGCATAGTAGCACACAGTATTGTACAGTATTTTTTATTATTGATGCTTACGTGAGAAGTCATTCAGTTTTATTCAATTATTACCACAATAAATGCTGCATAGTATCTCACGTTATTGATTCAATTATTATCATAATATTTTATATTATTAAATCAATAATTGAGACGACAAAGTTATTCATATTATTATTTGTATTATTGACAATGTCTAGAAAGTTCTGTCGAGAAAAGGGGTTTGGTCATCTAATTGCTAGTCAATAAGGAGAAATCCTTATCGGAAAGCCCCCTATTTCTTGGGAAAGATCTGGTTGTTGATATTGTGAGTGATAATATTATTGATGAATGCTATTAAAAATGTGTTTTATGAAGCCAAGTGAATTGAGATAAATATATGAATATTTTATGAAGTATTTGTTATAAATTTGACTTATTATATGGACCCTCTACTTCCTCATTTTTCAAAATCGTCGATAAAAAGTTATCTCAGCTTGGTTTTATTACTTATATATATATATTATATGGATGTCGTGTATGTGGGATTATATATAAATCATATATATATATATATATATATATTATAAATTTTTGTTTTTATCACTATTATAATAGTAACAAAACAGAAAATTGTTTATATAAAACAGAATACTTTTTAGAAAGTTATTCGTTTTATTAGATTATAAATAAAATATATTATATTATATATAAAGTTATTTGTTTTACTTGAATATTATATTCTTATTTTTAAAAAACGGACGTATGTGAATTTTAAATTCTGCCCGTGAGTTTTTCAATTATTTCGCCCGTGAAATTTCTAAACAGTGGTACGTTTTCATTCTCCTATAAATAGGATGCTTAGTTTAGAAATGAAAATCACACCAGAATCAGAGAGTTCTTCTTCTATAATATTGAGTGAAATTTCTTTAGAGTTTAAGAAAGCTTTGAGTGTAGAAAACAGTACAAGTTTTCTTAAAAAATATCTCCGCTATACCAATCGGAATACACTTCTTTTTAAGTTAAGGGGTATTATTTATTTCATATTCGCTTACGATATTATTTTTCGTATTCGTAAGGAAATTTATTTTCGTTCAATATTTGTAAGGAATATTATTTTCGTTAAATATTCGTCGGGATATTGTCTTCGTTCAATATTCGTAAGGGATATTATATTTGTTCAATATTCGTAAGAAATAATATTTTCTTCCATACTCTATAGTATGTAAGTAATATTATTTCATTTCAAATTCCAAATTCTACACTCATTTGGTTAAGTATTGCTTCTATACTCTTTCAAATTAGTAGAATATCTTTAAAATTTACGCTTCATCTAGTATCGTTTCACAAGAATATTTTTCTGAACATTCTTGTTAAAAATTAGTCTTTTTATATCGGGGTACTATTTACGAAGTACTATTCACCTGAAAAATTGATTTCTTTTCTATCCAAATTATTTTTGATACATGAATATTATTCTTAAATTTTACTCCACAAAGCAGTATCATGTTGACAATTTGGACAATTTTTAAACATTAGATAAATTAATGTCTTTAATATTTATCCTTCATCTCGTTTGATTGAATTCTTATATTATTGTCATCATCCTCATATTTATATTGTGATGAAAGTCATCTTTGGCCCGTAGTGCATAGATGGACTATTGATTGGTATAATTATGACTATGTATCAGTATAATCATGACCTGTAATGTTATAAATGATGTGGTAAAAGTTCTCATTGACCCGTAGTGCATTGATGGATAATTGTTGGTATGATCATGACCATGGGTTCTCTTCGACCAATGGTGATGAATTGTTGTTTGGCATGATCATGACCATTGGTAATAATAATGAAGATTCTTAGCTCGTAGTGCATGGATGATTCGTGGATGTGATAATAATGAATATCATTGGCCCGTAGTTCATGGATAATTCAATAATGTGAATTATTTATTGAACTGGGTCTCAGCGATAAAATTGATGATAAACTTTTAAATCATAGAAGATAGTAGATATCATGCTCTACTTAACTCTTCTAATGGATTGTTATTCCTGCTGCAGTTGTTGATCTAAAACTTATTTTCTATTGTATTCTATCAGTTGTTATACTGTTGAAGGCTAACGATAATTTATTCTGCATTATCTTAGTCATAATATTTTTTACTGGGCTAGTTGAGCTCACCATTTTTTTTCATTGTTCTTTTCAAGAAATAAGAATATAGCTGGGACTAGTCAGGGAATGGAGTGATGGTCCAGGATGATTGCTGTAGTAGTGTCCACACTATTCTATAAGAATAGTGTGATAATAATTGTAATAAGGACTTATTTTGAGTTTGGATATTGTCTAGGAGACAATATTTGTATTAAAACTCACAGCTTATGTTTTGTCGTATTCTGCACGACACTTAACAGTTGTATAAATTAAGTTTGTATTTGGATTATGTACAATGTATTTGGCGACTAAGAATGGGTGGTGTATACCTATTTTTGGGGCGTCTCAGTTGGTATCAAAGCTTAGGGATATGATCCCTGGCTGAGATGTGAGACTAGAACTAGGAGGGAAGAGACGGGTAAATCCTTCGCTAGTATGACCTACCAAAGTTTATTTGTTATTTAACTGGTTGGTCAGAATATAGGGATAATATGTGGCATGTTAATTAACCCTTATTTTGTGACAGTGTTTGAGAATGGCATCTGAAATTGCTGAGATAAGCAATGGAGCACATGAGACCGTTGAGTCACCACCGATCAATAACCAGGATAATGTGCATCAGGAAGGCAATAATCCTCGTGTAAACAACAACACCGACAAAATGACGAACGATTGTACGTTTAGGAGTTTTTTAGAATTCATGCAACGCCAAATGAGAGAGACTCATATTCATAATGCAGGTGGAGTCAATGGCAACTTACGGCTTGTCACTGCTAAATAGTTCAAGGACTTGGAACTGCCGGAGTTTTTGGGAAAGCCAGCGCCACTTAAGGCAAAGGCATGGATTAAGCAGATCACCAATATATTTGATGTCTTGGGATGCTCCGAGGAGCAAAAGATTTCCTTTGCCACCTTTATGTTGCGTGAAGAAGTCGATTACTGGTGGAAATCTATAAAACGTACTCAACCTGCCGCACTAAAAATGTCTTGGGAAAAGTTCCAAGAATTATTCAACGATAAGTACTTTCTCAAAAGTATTCGTCACATGAAGGAGGTGGAATTCATCAAGCTGGAATAGAACAACATGACTGTATCGCAATACGAGGCAAAGTTTGCTGAGTTATCCTGGTTTGCATCTCATTTGGTAGATAATGAGGTGCGTATGAGGCGAATGTTTATGTGAGGTTTAAAACCCAAAATACGTCAATAACTCATTTCTCACAAACTTTGTTTATATTCAGATCTTGTGAATATGGCTCAATTATTGGAGCACGATAATGAGTCAGCCCAACCAAAGACAATGACCAACAACACGATAATAATCATACCAGTGGCAACGGCCATCGAAACAATGATAACCATCGTGGAGGAAATTATCATGCCAGAAATGGTAACCACTTCGGTGGTAATCATGGTCAAGATAATAGAAAAGGTGAACTAAGTGGGAAAAACTTTAAGAAGAGAAGATTCAATAATGACGGAAAGACATCGACAGCAGCACCGACACCCATTTCCAAGGAAGGAGAAAGACCATCGGTCGTATGTTACAAGTGCAGACATGAGGGACGCATCTGTCCAAACTGTACGTAGTAACCCAAAGCGTGTTGTTTAGGAACTTTCTGTAATTTGTGCAACATCAGGCAAGAGAAACTCCTATTCAAAATGCAGGTGGAAACACTGGCAACTCTCGGATGGTCACTGCTAAGTAGTTCAAGGAACTGGGACCACCGAAGTTTTTGGGAGAGCCAAAATCGCTTAAGGCGGAGACATGGATAAAGCAGATAACCAAGATATTTGATGTCTTGGGATGCTCTGAGGAGCAAAAGGTTCCCTTTGCCACCTTCATGTTGCGAGGAGAGGCATATTACTGGTGGGAATCCGTAAAACGTACCCAACCTGCCGCACTGAAGATGTTTTGAGAGAAGTTCCAAGAACTGTTCAACGACAAGTACTTTCCTGAAAGTATTCGTCACATGAAGGAGGTAGAGTTTATCAAGCTGGAGCAAAATAATATGACATTGTCACTTTGCGAAGCTAAGCTTGCCGAGTTATCCTGGTTTGCGTCCCACTTAGTTGATAATGAGGAGAGAATGATGCGGATGTTTCTAAGAGGTTTGAAACCTGAGATACGTCAATACCTAATTTCTTACAAACTGTGTTTGTATTCAAATGTTGTAAATAGGGCTCAATTATTGGAACGTGATAATGAGTCAACACAACCAAGAGATAGTAGTCAGCAAATTGATAATACCAGTGGTAGTAGTCATCGAAGCGGTGACAACAAATGTGGAGGGAATCAACATGCCAAAAATGGTAATCACTTCGGTGGTAATCATGGCGAAGATAATAGAAGTGGAAATTTCAAGAAGAGGAAATTCAATAATGATGGAAAGACGTCAGCACCAGCACATGTTGTTAAGGAAGGAGAACGACCGCGGGTTGTATGTTACAAATGCGGATGGGAGGGACACATCAGTCCAAACTATACGCAGCAGTCCAAAGCATGTTACAATTGTGGAAGAGAATGTCACCTAGCCCAATTTTGTCCAGCTGGGATGGAGGCATCAAAGGCCATCCCAGATAAGACAAAACCAGTAGTTCAAGGGAGACCGTTTGTCGTAACCTCCCGAAAAGTGAGAAATCCGAACAAGGTGATCACGAGTAAGCTAATCATAAACTCTAGCAAAGTCTATACCTTATTTGATTCCGGTTCTACCCATTCTTTTATTTCTCCTACTTGCGCTCAACGTTTAAATTTAACTCTAGAGAAATTAGATTTTGATTTATCTGTTGAAACTCCGTTGGGAGAAACCTTCATTACATCCACTTTTTATAAGACTTGTTTGATTCAAATTGGTAACCGCACGTTACCTGTCGATCTTATCTCTTTGAAAATACTTGCATTTGATGTGATTTTAGGGATTGATTGGTTAACTACTCATCATGCTAAAATCGATTGTTTTCGTAAGGTTGTTAGATTTTATATTCCTAACCAACCTATTATGCAAATTCAAACAACCAAACCACTAAATCCGATCACTGTCATATTAAGTCATAAAGCTATTCGTTTATTGAAAAATTGATGTCAAGCTTTCTTAGCCCATGTCATGGATTTAAATAAAAATATGTCAGAATTGAATGATATTTCTATTGTTAATAAATTTCCTGATGTATTCCCTGAAGAACTTCCTAGCCTACCCCCAGAGAATGAAATTAAATTTTGTATCGACCTTGAATTCGGTACAAAACCCATTTCCAAAGCCCCATATTGAATGGCTCCTATTGAACTTCAGGAGTTAAAAACCCAACTACAGGAATTATTAGACATCGATTTCATTCATCCTAGTACGTCTCCTTGGGGTGCTCCTGTTCTATTCGTAAAGAAGAAAGATGGAAGTATGCGACTTTGTATTGACTATCGGGAGTTGAATCATGTCACCGTCAAAAATAGGTACCCGTTACCTCAAATTGATGACCTGTTTGACCAGTTGCAAGGTGCTAAATTCTTTTTAAAGATCGATCTTAGTTCCAAATATCATTAGTTAAAAGTTAAAACTAATAACATTCCAAATACTGCTTTCAGAACTTGGTACGAGCATTACAAATTCCTAGTCATGTCTTTTGGATTGACTAATGCTCATGCGGCCTTCATGGATATGATGAACCGAGTATTCAAGGAATATTTGGATCATTTTGTTGTTGTCTTTGTTTATGACATCCTCATATACTCCAAAAGTCGTGAAGATCATGAGCAGCACTTGAGGCTAATACTCCAAAAGCTTCGTGAAAACAAGCTATATGCCAAGTTAAAGAAATGTGAGTTCTGGCTTGAGGAAGTAGCATTCCTTAGGCACGTGATATCAAATCATGGAATATCTGGTGACCCAGCAAAGATTGAAGCAATTCAAAGCTGGGAGCAACCTAAGTCAGTTATCGAAGTACGTAGCTTTCTGGACTTAGCTGGTTATTATCGAAGATTCGTGGAAGAATTTTCTCGAAGCGCTACTCCATTAACTCAACTGACTCGAAAAGATACAAAATTCGGTTGGAGCGAGGAATGTGAGAAGAGTTTTCAAGAATTCAAGAGGAGACTCATTTCAGCACCTATTTTGACAATACCATCTGGTTCGGAGGGATATGTCATCTACAGTGATGCTTTAGGCAGAGGTTTAGGATGTGTTCTCATGCAACATGGGAAAGTCATAGCCTATGCCTCGTGAAAACTCAAAGAATATGAGAGGAATTATCATACTCATGATGTAGAGTTGGCAACAGTCGTTTTTGCACTTAAAATCTGGAGGCATTACCTATATGGAGAGAAGGTAGAGATCTATACAGATCATAAAAGCCTCAAATATTTCTTCACTCAAAAGGAACTCAACATACAGCAACAACGTTGGCTTGAACTGTTGAAAGATTATGATCATACAATTAAATACCATCCTGGAAAAGCGAACGTGGTAGCTGACGCATTGAGTAGAAGATCATATGCGGGTACAAGTACAATATTGTCAACGCAAAGGCCCATTTTGTATGACTTGCAAAGGATGAAGATTGAGATAAAGACTTCAGGGACCCACGTGATGATGGCAAATATACGAGTAGAATCGACTTTAATCGATAAAGTTAAAGTTGCTCAAATTACAAACTTGGAGCTAATGCGTATGAAGAAGAAAGTGCAAGAAGGTGTTATTCCGGAAGCAAGAATCGATGAAGAAGGAATACTTAGAGTCAACTCCAGACTTTTTGTTCCTAACGACTCTAATTTGAAGTATAAGATCTTGATGGAGGCGCACAACACACCATTTACAATCCATCTTGAAAGTACCAAAATGTATCGTGATCTTCGACATACATTTTGGTGGAGCAATATGAAGAGGGAGATCGTGGAGTTTATCTCAAGGCGTTTAACGTGTCAACGTGTCAAGGCAGAGCATCAAGTGCCAAAAGGTCCATTACAACCACTTGAAATTCCAGAATAGAAGTGGCAGCACATTACCATGGATTTTGTTACTGGTCTTCCCAAGGTTTCTCAAGGTATAAATGCGATTTGGGTCATTGTTGATAGATTGACCAAGTCTGCTCATTTCTTACCTATAAGAGAAACTTATTCACATGAATGTCTTGCTCATATTTACATAAATGAGATTGTAAGACTGCATGGTATGCCAGTATCCATAGTTTTTGATCGAGACCCAAGATTTACTTTATAGTTTTGGGTCAGTTTGCAAAAAGCTATAGGCACGGATTTACGATTTAGTTCGGCATATCATCCTCAGACGGACGGGCAGTCAAAAAGGACTATTCAAACTCTTGAAGATCTATTAAGACTCTGTGTCCTTGACTTCAAAGGAAGTTGGGACAAGTTCTTGCCATTAGTGGATTGACCATCTGGAGTTTGCCACCTTGTGATTAACCCTATACTTAGCCAAAAGAGCTGTAAACGACTTATTGCAGAAGTGACTGCCTGCATCACTAATTATTGCTCTTGGCATGCCAAACCTCGTAAAAATATTTTTCTGTAGAAACATGAGGACCACCTTGGCATCATTAGATGGTAATGCTACAGCTTCAACCCATTTCGAGACGTAATCCACCGCGAGCAGAATATATTGATTACTCAAAGATGACGGGAATGGTCCCATGAAATCGATGCCCCATACATCAAAGATCTCCACTTTAAGGATTATTTGTAGGGGCATCTCGATCCATTTCAATATGTTTCCCACCCTTTGGCATCTATCACATGTTTTCACAAATTGGTGGCCGTCTTTGAACACTGTAGGTCAATAAAACCCAGATTGAAGAAATTTCGTCGCGGTACGCTCACTCCCGTAATGTCCACCGTATGTCGATGAATTGCATTCTTGTAATATGTTGTGGACTTCACTGTATGGGATACATCGTCGAATCATCTTATCAGCATATTGTTTAAATAGATACGGCTCGTCCCACATGTACCACTTGACGTCGTGAAGAAACTTCTTTTTTTGTTGTCGTATAAGATCCGGGGGAAGAATCTTGCTTACCACATAATTTGCTAAGTCTGCATACCACGGAAATTCTGCATTCAACCCAAATAACTGCTCATCCGAAAATGTCTCGTTGATCACGCATTTATCTTCATCCTTTTTCTCCGAATTTTCCAGTCTTGATAAGTGATTGGCAACTTGATTCTCCGTACCCTTTCTATCTTTAATTTCTAAGTCAAACTCTTGAAGTAAGAGAATCCATCGGATAAGGCGTGGCTTAGCATCTTTTTTTGCTATTAAGTACCGAATGCCGAATGGTCCGTGTAAACTATTACCTTAGTCCCGATCAAATATGCCCGAAATTTGTCGAACGCGTATACTACTGCAAGCAATTCCTTTTCCGTGGTAAGTATTCCCGCCTGTCACGCGGGTGACCCGGGTTCGATCCCCGACAACGGCGCCAAAAACTTGTTGAGTAAAATCAATACGCTTAAAAACACGCAACTGCACGTGGTTAACAAATAATATAGTAGTGAATAGAGTATCGTTCCCACAAGGATAAAATATCAAGAATCTTAACTTCACAATTATCAATCTTGTATTAACCCTAATTTTATTAAACTAATCAATTCAATGGTTTTTAAAATGAATAAAAGCAACTAAATTAATAAATAATTAAATTATCACAAAACAGTCACCAATAACGAAATCCAAAATTTCAAACAATTAATGGAGAATTAGACTTATGATTTTACCCTAAGCTTCACTCTGATTTTCAAACCTTTATTCCAACTCAACTCAATATTCCAGTTTATTAATCAAGAACACAAACGCAGTAACAGCCACCTCTCGATGCACTAATACCATATTAACATCAATCCACAATTAAGATAGAAATCTGTTAAACACCTAAATTAACCAACTCACTATATCTCTATGTGAACTGCAATAAAAAAGGTTGAAGTTTAAGCTCTCTATACGATTACATGCGATGTCAAGCGTATCTCTACCTTAACAATAATCACAAATATGCTATCGACATGATTCATAACACATGCTATATTAACTAGGTCTAGATTCGAATCTCCTCTCTCGATTCCTTTCAAATTCACAAAAAACTGTTGATCAGGCAATTCATAAATTCACGCACAAATTAATATAGATAAACTGAAAATATCTTATTAAATTGGAAATCAAAGTTATAGAATCATCGTTTCACCCAAAGATCCATCACAAGTCTAATTAGTAAATTAGTTCATAACGAATGAATTAAAAATTGAATAATTTGTTGAAAACATCATCCCAAGTACAAATAGATGAAAGAAAAGAGAAATTATGGAAAACCCCTTCACGTAGCCTCGATTTACAACTGTCGTGACAATTTCTAAAAATTACTCCTCCAACGTTTGCTCTTCAATCCTTTAAATCGCTCTTGAATCCTTGCCTTTGTGTTATGAGATTGTTGTTTTTCTACCTAGTAGCAAGCCCCCATGTCTTCTGGCCGAATTCTCCTTTTATTAGAGTCCAAACGCACTAGCCAAACCCAACAAATCGAGCCCCAACAGAAGTCGAAACCAAACAGGAAAGTTTAGGAAACAGGACCCCCGCCCCGGTGGGCTAGCCCACTGACTTCAAGATTTTAAAGTTCCAACTTTTTTTCACTTTTGCTCCAAAAAGACCGCCTTTCCTCACCAATTGCATCCATGGCCACCCTACACATAAAATAGCATGAAACGAGTACAAACGAACACAAAACATGAGAATAACTACAAATTTAAACTTGAAACGAATATTGATTTGCATATATAAAATCCACTTATCAGAATTCTCCTACAATAACAGTTATCAAGCAAGTATCGGCATGGCTCCATTTGAGGCATTGTATGGATGCAAGTGTCGTTCTCCAGTATGCTGGGACGAGGTGGGTGAAGCAACGTTGTTGGGACCAGAATTGGTACGCATGAAAATATAAAAGATTCAAATAATCGGACAACGTATAAAAACCTCACAAGATAGACAAAAGATGTAAAACCCCGACTTTTATGAAATAAAAGTCTAATTTAATTTATGATTATTATTCTAAAATTGTAAAATGTTAAATTGATAAATGGTTAAACGAACATTAATCGGATAAATAAGTAAATAAAGAAGGGTATTACATCTTCTAGAAGGGGGAGGCGGCTAATTAATAGCTGAATTGTGAGTGGTAAATTATGGGGGAGACAAGAGTGAGTGGGAGGAAGAGAAAAAGGAAAAGAAGGGAAGAAAAATGAGGAAAGGAAGGAAGAAAATGAGGGAGAGAGAAAAGGAAAAAAGGGAAGAGACGAAAGAAAAATAAGAGAAGGAAGGGAGGATACTCCCACATCATTTTACACTCGCGGGAGTTACCCGAGAGAGAGAGTGAGAGAGAGGAGAAGAAGAAGAAGAAGAAGAAGAAGAAGAAGAAGAAAGAAGAAGAAGGAGAAGGAGAAAGAGAAGGAAGAAAATCTTTAAAGGTAATGAATAAAACTTTGGTTAATCTTTGATTTTCTTATATGGATGTTAAGTTTTTAAGAATTTTAGGTAAAGAGTACATATTTATGTATGTATTGAATGATTTAAACTTGCATAAATATGAATCAAATGAGAGAAATCTATAAATAAAAAGAACAAAATATGGAGATTTTCAGAAAAATTAGTTTACTAATTGATTTTGTAAAATCCATAACTCTTTGTGTATAATGAGTTAGGAGATGAGTCATATATCAAAAGAAAGCCCTGGAAGTAAGCTAACCGCA
This sequence comes from Panax notoginseng, assembly GCA_016801055.1. NCBI lineage: Eukaryota > Viridiplantae > Streptophyta > Magnoliopsida > Apiales > Araliaceae > Panax > Panax notoginseng. Next base: position 58,973,784 of record CM029012.1, read on the forward strand.
GAAATTTGAATCACCCAAAAAACTCTCTGTGGATTTTTTGTAGTGACAGTTTGAATGAAACTGGTTCGAAGGACTCATAATCTGAAAAATCAGTGTTCTTAAGCTATATTGCGTTAGTTATAATTTTAATCCGACCGTTGGATCGTTGTGATTTTCAGATATGTTATACATATATAAGTTGAGTATTTGTTCATAAATTTTGAACTGTTAAAGATTAACATATGATTTGTTATGAATTTAAGGAGGTGACTGATCCAGAAATTTTGTAGCGGAATTTTCGGTAAGACTATTTCTCTGTGTTAGAGTCAAAATTTGGAAAACATTTCTTTTACAAAGTTGTAGAGAATTAAATTTTACATAGAAAGGGCATAAGATCCTTATTTTTCTGATAAAAGGATAATTATTATGAATTATTAAAATTTCTGAATATTGAAGTTTATAATTAAATTATTAGAAAAATTATTTGGGTTGAGATATTTTTACAGAATTCTTATAATATCAGTTTAGTGTTTCTGTAAATATTTGATGAATTATTGAAAAGCAGAAGTAATTATTATATTTTTAAACTATTTATAGTTAGTTTGAAAATATAAGAAATTCATAGAAAATTTTATGAATAATGAAAAATTATGAAAGTTGGTGAAAAATCTTATAATATTATTTTATAATATTTGGGACATTTTGGAAAATTATTGAATAACAAAAATATTTATTGTATTTTTAAGCTATTTATGGTTAGATTAAAAATAGAGGAAATTCATAGGAAATTCTATGAATAGTGGAAAATTATGAAATTTATTAAAAAATATTATAATAATATAAGATTAATATTGTTGATGTTTTAAAGTTATAAAAGTATGTGGAGTTAGTATTTCTATTTTGAAACTATTAAATGATAGTTTTTATAAATAGAAATAATTATTGAAAATTGTTGGATAATTGGAAAAATATGAAAAATATTTAGAAAGTTCAGAATACTATTTTTTTATATTTTAGAAGTGTTAGTAAGCTCATGAGGTGTCAGGACGTGAACGAACAAGCAATGAATGAGTTATGATAAAAACAAAAATAATATTTTTGTTAAAATAAAAATGGTGATAATATCATAATAGTGGATTGACATATATGAGGTTTTAGATTTCTCAAGTTTTATTATTCACTTCTAAAGTTTTGGAATATGAATAATGATTTTATGCGATAAATAAAGATAACTTGAATGAATAATGAATTATTAGTTGGTTTATGTGTTATTCGAGATAAATATGATTTGGTGTTGATCCCTAGTTTTAATAGAATTTAAATTGTTTATAGCAAGGTATTGATTTGATTCTTACGTAAGAAGTCACTCAGTATTTTATTCAATAATTGTCACAGTAGTTATTCCACAGTGATTCATATTATTGATTCTTAATTACGTAAGAAGTCACTCAGTCTTTCATTCAGTAATTATCACAGTAGTTATTGCACAATGACTCATATTATTTGGTATGATATAATTAAACTAGTTGGCAGTATTGTGAGTCTATGTTAATAATTATGAATAATTATTGAAAGATTAAAAATGTATAAATAATTGATGAATAAAAGGTATTGATTATAGATAAGTATGATATACAGATGTTTGTTCAATTATTTTCTTTTTACAAAAGTAAGTTTGGCAGGACTTGTCGACACTCTACTTTTCTTAAAGTAATATGGACTACAACTCTATTATTGAACAAATGTTGTTAAAACGTGTACAAGCTGGTTTAATTTTCTCTGTGGGACTATAAATTCCATAACCATTATTATATACCTCATTTGGTTATTTTATCAAAGCGGGTGTGCTAGTTGTTTACTAAATTTTTAGCATAAATAGGTTACCTAGTTGAGCGACTAAACACACACCATCACAACACTAAAAATATTAAATTCTTTTACTAAAATATTGTGAGTATTTCTATTGAGTGTAATGTTACTCCAAGTGTAGATAAGAAATGCAAGCATTGTTTAAGTTGATCAATTTTACAGAAAGCAGAATCAAGTCACATGCTAAGGTAAGGGATATTATTTTTATTCAGTATTCGTATAAAATAATATTTTCTTCCATACTCTGTAGTATGTAAATAATATTATTTCGTTTCAGATTTCAAATTCTATACTCATTTTGTTAAGTTTTAGCTTCTATACTCTATGAAATTAGTATAATATCCTTGATATTTACGCTTCATTCAGTATCTTTTCATTGAAATATTATTCTAAGCATTCTTGATAAGTTTTAACCTTTTTATGACGGAGTACTATTCACGAGGTATTATTCTAGAAGTACTATTCACGGGGTACTATTCACCCAGGGTACTATTCATACAAAAATTGATTTTTTTTTGGTCCAAATCATTTTTGATACAATATTATTCTTGAATTTTACTCCATAAAGCAGTATCATGTTGACAATTTGGACATTATTAAATTCTGGATAAATTGAATTATAAATCTTTAAAAATTTATCATTTGCTTTCTTTTAATTGAATTATTATATCATTGTCATCATCCTCATGCTTATATTATTATGAAAGTCATCTTTGGCCGTAGTGCATAGATGGACATGGTATGATTATGACCAGGGATTATTTGGTATAATCATGATCGTAATGTTACAAATGATGTGGTAAAAGTCAATCTTTGGCCCATAGTGCATAGATGGACTGGTATAATTATGACCAGGGATTATTCGGTATAATCATGACCGTAATATTACAAATGATGATGTAAAAGTCATCTTTGGCCAGTTGTGCATAGATGGACTATTGTTTGGCATGATTATGACCAGGGATTATTTGGTATAATCATGACTATTAGTGAAAATACGAATATCCTTGGCCCGTAGTGCATGGATTATTCGTGGTCGTGATACTATTGAGCTGAGTCTCAACGTTATTGGTTTTACAGTTGTATATCTTAGGCTTGTATTGCAAAGATGGACTATTGATTTACCTGATTATAAATATGAATTGTGAATTTAATTATAATCTGTGGTGGTTCAGGTGAAGACAGGTGATGAGAGTTCTCTTTGTCTTGGGTATAACAAATAACTGTTGATGAGTATTACAGGAATGAAATATTAACGATGGACTTTTAATCTAGAGGAGACAGTAGACATTATGTTCTACTTGACTCTTCTTATGGATTGTTGATTCCGTTACTATTATGGTTGAAAACTTTTATCTTCTACCATATGTTCTAAATATATAAATTCTTTTGATAATTTAATTATCTTAAATCATGATATTCTTTACTGGGCTATTTATGCTCACCCATTTACTTCACCACCCATTTTAGGTAATAAAAGTGTAGCTAGGACTAGCAGAGAGAACATGGGTATAAAGTGGTGTTTCAAATTAGCGAAATTCTAACCAAATTATGAAACGGTGTGGCATAAAAATTATACTGAGAACTTAAAATGTTGGTGTCATATTTTACTCGACATTTAATATTTAATTTTGGTGAACCAAATAGGGTGATGCGAACTCGACTTTGAAAGTGTCAAAAATGCACTCCATTAGAATGAGGAGGACAGAAATCTTCTCGTGTTCCCTTGGAGACTTGAAATATTTGTTACTGTACTTGAGATAGCATTGTAATAATTTGAGTATGAATATTATCGTATTATATACGTTACAATATTTGTATTGAAACTCACAGTATATGTGTCGTCGTATTTTGTACGACAGTTGTATAAATGGAGTTGCCAGTAGTGTATTTTCTGGTTACCCAAGATGGGGGATGTATACCTATTTTGGGGGCGTCACAAAAGAGTTATGCTGATCTTCATCGAAAAGACGTGGAGTTCAATGTTGGAGATCATGTGTTGTTATGGGTTGCTCCATGGAAAGGAGTTATGAGATTTAGAAAGAGAGGAAAGTTCAATCCTTGATTCGTTGGCCCATTCGAAATCCTCGATCGATAAGGAACTGTGGCTTATAGACTCGCCTTACCGCCAAGTGTGTCTCGTGTTCATAATATTTTTCACATATCCATGTTACATAAATATGTGGAAGACCCGAACCACATTATTGAGTTAGAACCAGATGAAATTGTGGAAGATTCAACGTATGAAGAGGTACCTGTAAAAATCTTGGATAAGAAGGAACATATTCTATGCTCCAATGTTATACCTCAAGTCAAAGTTTTGTGGAGAAACCACGATGTTGAGGAAATTACCTGGGAGTTAGAATCTGAAATGAAGTCAATGTATCCTCACCTCTTCGACATACCAGGTATGTACCCTAATTTCGAGGACGAAATTTTATTAGAAGAGGAGGTTGTAAGACCCCAACTTTTATGAATAATAATTTTTTTTTTCTAAATATCATTTCGAATATTATGGTGTGAATTTGATGTAATGTTATAGTTGTGGGTAATATTTATAAATTTTGCAAAGTAAGCAAGTTGTTATAAAATATTCTATTGGTCGGGAAATATTCGTACGATGGAACAATCATTGGTGGACCCCACAACAGAATTATTTTCAGAGTTAAAAAACGACAGAAATATCTTTTTATAAAAATAAAGGCGAAAGTTTTACTGTTAACTATTGAAATACCCGATGGTAAAAGTACAGTAATACGCGTGATTGCATAGTAGCATACGATATTGATTATTGATGCTTACGTAAGAAGTCACTTAGTTATACTCAATTATTACTACAGTAATTACTGCATAGTATCTCATATTATTAATTCAATTATTGTCACAGTATCATCTGCATAATATTTTATATTATTAAATCAATAATTGAGATGACAAAGCTATTCATATTATTATTTGCAATATTGACGATGTCTAGAAAGTTCTGTCAAGGAGAGGTTTGGTCACCTAATTGCGCGCCAATAGGAAAAAATCTTTATCGGAAAGCCCCCTCTTTCCTGGGAATGATCTGGTTGTTAAATTTTGTGAGTTATAATATTAATGATGAATAATTGTTGGAAGATTAAAAATGTGTTGATTGAAGATAAAATAATTTGTGGTAATATTTATTCAATCTTTCATATAAATAAGAAGTCTGCTATGAGACGTTTGTTGTAAGTTTGGTTTATTCTATGGGGGCCCATATGTCATCATCTAAGAGTCACTTTTGCCAATAGTAATTTCCTTTACCAGACGTCGAACCACTTGTTGTTTTATATTACAGGCGTCGAACCACTTGTCGTTTCATATTACAAGCGTCGAACCACTTGTCGTTTCATATTACAGGCGTCGAACCACTTGTCGTTTCATATTACAGGCGTCGAACCACTTGTTGTTTTACATTACAAGGGTCAAACTACTTTTCTTTTCACATCACCAGTCGTCAAGCCACCTGCCTCTTCATATTGCAAGGGCTAAGCTAGAAATCTTCTATAAATAGAAGCTTATTTCTTCTTTTATTCTCACCAATTCACTACGACTCACAAGAGAATTCTATAGATAGAGAATCGGAGAGAAAGAAGAAGAGTATTCTATTACTACACTATTTCAGTATCCAATCTCCTACTAAGGTAAGGGATATTATTTCTTTCGTATTCGTAAGGAGTATTATTTTTGTTCAGTATTCATATAAATTAATATTTTCTTCCATACTCTGTAGTATGTAAGTAATATTATTTTATTTCAGATTTCGAATTCTATACTCGTTTTGTTAAGTTTTGGCTTCTATACTCCATTGAATTAGTAGAATATCATTGATATTTGCGCTTAATCCAGTATCTTTTCATGGAAATATTATTCTGAGCATTCTTGATAAGTTTTAACCTTTTTATGCTGGAGTACTATTCACGGGGTACTATTTCTGAATTACTATTCACGGGGTACTATTCACCTAATTACTATTCACGCGGGTACTATTCATAATAAAAAATAATTTCTTTTTTGTCTAAGTCATTTTTGATACAATATTATTCTTGAATTTTACTCCACAAAGCAATATAATTTTAACAATTTGGACATTATTGAATTCTGGATAAATTTAATTATAAATCTTTAAAAATTTATCCTTTACTTTCTTTTAATTGAATTCTAATATCATTGTCATCATCCTCATGCTTATATTATGATGAAAGTCATCTGTGGCCCGTAGGGCATAGATGAACTTGGTATGATTATGTCCAAGGATTATTCGGTATAATCATGACCGAAATATTACAAATGATGTGGTAAAAGTCCTCATTGGTCCGTAGTGCATTGATGGACAGTTGTTGGAATGATCATGTCCATTGGTGATAATAATGAATATCCTTGGCCCGTAGTGCATGGATAATCCAGTGATGTGGATTATTTATTTAGCTAAGTCCCAACGATAAAATTGATGATAAACTTTTTAAATCATAGAAGATAGTAGATAGCATGTTCTACTTGACTCTTCTAATGGATTGCTTGTTCCGCTCCAGTTAAACTTGATGTTTATTGTATTTTATTAGTTTAACACTGTTGAAGGCTAATGATAATTTATTCTGCATTATCTTAGTTATAATATTTCTTACTGGGCTAGTTGAGCTCACCCTTTTGCTTTCATTGTTCTCTTCAGAAAATGAGAATATAGCTGGGACTAGTCGGGAAATAGAGTGACGGTCCAGATAGATGGCTATAATAGTCCTCACTATTATGTGAAATAGTGTGATAATAATTGTAATGAGGACTTTATTTGACTTTGGATACTCTCTACGAGACATTATTAGTGTTGAAACTCTCAGCTACGTTTTGTCATACTATATCAAAGAAGTTTGTATTTTAATTCTGTACCATGTATTTGGCGACTCAAGATGGGTGATGTATACCTATTTTGGGGGCTTCACAGGTAATTCCTTCACTACTATGACCTACCTAAGTTTATTTGTTATTTAACTGGTCGGTCAGAATATAGGGATAATATGTGGCATGTCAATTAACCCTTGTTTTGTGACGGTGTTTGAGAATGACATCTGAAATTGTTGAGATAATCAATGGAGCACATGAGACCGTTGAGTCACCACCAATCAATAACCAGGATAATGTGCATCAAGAAGGTAATAATCCTCGTGTAAACAACAATACCGACCAAATGACGAACGATGGTACGTTTAGGAGTTTTTTAGAATTCATGCAACACCAAACAAGAGAAACTCCTGTTCATAATATAGGTGGAGTCAATGGTAACTCACTGTTGGTCACCGCAAAATAGTTCAAGGAGCTGGAACCACCGGAGTTTTTAGAAAAGCCAGAACCACTTAAGGCGAAGACGTGGATTAAGCAGATCACCAAGATATTTGATGTCTTGGAATGCTCAGATGAGCAAAAGGTTCCCTTTGCCACCTTCATATTACGAGAAGAAGCAGATTATTGGTGAGAATCTGTCAAATGTACTCAATCTGACGTACTAAAGATGTCTTGGGAGAAGTTCTAAGAATTGTTCAATGACAAGTACTTTTCCAAAAGTATTCGTCACATGAAGGAGATGGAATTCATCAAGCTGGGGTAAAACAATATGACCGTATCGCAATACGAGGCTAAGTTTGCGGAGTTACCCCGATTTGCATCCCATTTGGTCGATAATGAGGAGAAAATGACGTGAATGTTTCTAAGAGGTTTGAAACCTGAAATACATCAACACCTCATTTCTCATAAACTTTGTTTATATTCAGATGTTGTGAATAAGGCTCAGTTATTAGAACGTGATTATGAGTCAGCTCAACCAAAAGGTAACGACCAACAACACGATAATAATCATACCGGTGGCAACGACCATCGGAACAATGATAACCATCATGGAGGAAATTATCATGCCAGAAATGGTAACCACTTCGGTGGTAATTATGGCTAAGATAATAGGAAAGGTGAACTAAGTGGGAACAACTTTAAGAAGAGAAGATTCAACAATGACGAAAAGACATCGACAGCAGCACCGACACCCGTTTCAAAGGAAGGAGAGCGACCACTGGTCGTATACTACAAATGTGGAGAGGAGGGACACATACGTCCAAACTGTACTCAGCAATCCAAAGCGTATTTAATTACGAAAGAGAAGGTCACCTAGCTCAATTTTGTTGTGTAGTGAAGTCAAGTCCAGCTGGGATAGAGACACCAAAGGCTGTCCCAGACAAGTCAAAGTCAGTAGTTTAAGGGAGAGCATTTTTCGTGACTAGGAACCCGAACGAAGTTATCACGGGTAAGCTAATCATAAACTCTTGCAATGTCTTTACCTTGTTAGATACCGACTCTACCCACTCTTTTATTTCTCCTACTTGCGCTCAACGTTTAAATTTAACTTCGGAGAAATTAGACTTTGACTTATCTGTTGAAACTCCGTTAGGAGAAACATTCGTTACATCCACTGTTTATAAATGTTGTTTGATTTAAATAGATACCCTCACGTTACCTGTCGATCTTATCTCTTGGAAAATACTTACCTTTGATGTTATTTTAGGAATCAACTGGTTAACTACTCATCATACTAAAATTAATTATTTTCGTAAGGTTGTTAGCTTTCATATTCCTTACCAACTTGTTATGCGAATTCAAGCAACCAAACCACTAAAGTCAATCACTGTAATATTAAGCCATAAGTAAATAGCCCCGAGCCTTTCGCTGGTGACTTCTAAGTCTTCGAATGCACCAAAGCCAGACTTTTCGTAGGGGACACCGTGAATAACGGTGGCAAGTTGATAGGTATCAATGTGAGGTGCTATCCAAGTCTTGAATGAGAGTCACAGTTTTGAATGATATTTCTATTATTAATAAATTTCCTGACGTATTCTCCAAAAAACTTCCTAGCCTACCTGTAAGACCCCAACTTATTAATGAATAAAATCAAATTTTCTCTAAATATTATTGTGAATAATAAGGGGTTAATTTGATATAATACTTTGGTTATGGGTGAAATGTGCAAATTTTGCAAAATAAGCAAGTGGTTATAAAATATTTATTTTTGGTCGTTGAATATTCGGTTGGTCGTGGAATATTCTTGCTGTCGGGGAATATTCGTACGACGACGCAGCCTTGTGTGGGCCCCATAACGGAAAGCGATTGGATGAAGAAAACGACAAGTATAAGTTGTTTATAAATAACAGCGTAGATGTTACCGTTAATACTGTTGGAATACCCGGTGGTTAAAATACAGTAGCACACGGTATTGCACCAATTATTGATTCTTACGTAAGAAGGCACTACTCAATAATTGTTACAGTAGTTATTATTCAATATTTTATTTTATTGATTCAATAATTGCTGCGTTGATATTTTATATTATTGTTGTTTCAATAATTGTTGCTGCACAGTATTTTCATTTATCAGATCAATAATTCATATTATTTGAATAATATTATTAGATAACATTATTGGCAATGTCTAGAAAGTTCTGTCTAAGGAGAGGTTTGGTCATCTAATTGCGCGCCAGTAAGGAGAAATCCTTATTGGAAAGCCCCCTCTTTCCTGGGAACGGCATGATTGTCATAAATGTGATTCTGTAATATTATTTGTAAATAATTAATTATTGATTAATATGATAAGGAAATATTTATTTTATGTGGATATAAATGAGGGATATATTTTTGTGGTTAAAAATGAAGGAGTTAATGTTGAGGTTTTTGTCAGTATTTTTGTCGGAATGGAGGTATTAAAAATCAGGGTTTTTGAGATAGTTTGCGGGGGTTATAATTTTTAATCCGACCGTTGGATCGTGGTAATTTTTGGATATGTTATACATATATAAGTTGAGTATATGTCCACAAATTTTGAACCGTTAAAAATGAACGTATGATTTATTACGAATTTTACAAGATGACTGGTTCAGAAATTGTTGAATTTTCGGAGTTTATCATTTTGGTAGAAAAATTCTAGAATTGGTGGACCCCACTTGTGGTTGGTGAAGAAATGTGCTGAATTATATTTCAAATGTGGTGGGTGGGAATAGTAGCAGGTAAAGCCATCAGGTTGCAGGTCAAACCTACCAAAATTTTCCTATAAATAGAGAGCTAAGTTAGAATTGAAAATCACACCAGAAACAAGTTTTCTCTCTTTCTTTCTCTCTAGATTATTGAGTGTATTTTGTGAGTATTTAGATACTTTGAGAGTTTCTATTCATCAGAGCAAGTTTCTTTCAGCCTTATACCGGTATTCCGACCAGAAGTACTGATATTTTGAGGTAAGGGATATTATTTTTTCTTAATGATATTATTTTCTTCAATATCATTATGCTGAAATATTGATATGAGTTTTTATCAAATTTGGAACTTTTTGTGTCGGGGTTACTATTCACGTATACGGCACTATTCACGAATACGACACTATTCACCGAAAAATAAAATTTTCCCTTTTTGTCCAAGATGTCTATTATGGTTACTATCTTTGATTGTATCCATGTTTTGATCTTTATTTTTGAATTCTGCTTCACAATTGATTATTATGAAGTATTATTGATCTTGGATAAACTGTTATACGAATCCCTACTATTTGTCCTTCTGTCTCATTGGATTCGTTCTCTTTAAGATATTTTTCATCATCCTCAGTCCTAAATGATGATATTACTGAATATCTTTGGCCTGTAGTGCAAAGATGTATAATTACTTGATGAATATCTTTGGCCTGTAGTGCAAAGATGAACAGGTGTTGAGATGAACATGACCGACTGATGATACAAATGAATATCTTTGGCCTGTAGTGCAAAGATGAATATTTGGTTAAAGATGATTATTAATTGATGTTACAGGGATAAAATATTGATGATGGACTTTTAAATCTTAGAAGATAGTAGAATTCTTTCTCTACTTGACTCTTCTAATGGTTTGCTGTTTCCGCTGCAGTTGTTGATCTAAAACTTGTTGTCGATTATATTTTATCAGATTTTTCCCTGTTGAAGACTAACGATAATTTGTTGTATATTATCTTAGTCATAATATTCTTTACTGGGCTAGTTGAGCTCACCCTTTTCCTTTTTGTTCCATTTTTCTTCTCAGGAGGTGAGAACATAGCAGGATCTAGTCGGGGTATGGAGTGATGGTTCTAGAAAGATGTATTAGCAGTCCTCACTATTTCTGTAAAATAGTGTTTGAATAATTGTAATGAGGATTTATTTGAGTGTGGATATTGTCTAGAAGACAATATTTGTATTTAAACTCAGTATGTGTTGTCGTATTTTGCACGACAATTGTATTATTGAAGTTGTAGTTTGCTTTCTGTACCATGTATTTGGCGACTCAGAATGGGTGTTGTATACCTATTCTGGGGGCGTCACAGTTGGTATCAGAGCTTAGGGATATGATCCCTGGCTGAGATGTGAGACAAGAACTAGGAGGGGAGAGACGGGAATTCCTTCGCTAGTATGACCTGACTAAGTTTATTTGGTGTTTATTTGGTCGGTCAGAGTATAGGGATAATATATGACATGACTATTAACCCTTGTTTTATGGCAGTATTTAAGAATGGCAGCTGAGAACGTTAATAATGGAGTAAATCAGACCGTGGAGACACCTTTGATCACTACCCAGGGGAACGTGCAACAGGAAGGCAATATTCCTCCTGTAAACAACGTTACCGAGCAAACGATGAATGATGGAATGTTTAGGAGCTTTTTGCAGTTCATGCAAAATCAGACGAGGGAGACTCGTGTGCAGAATACGGGTGGAAATGATAACAACGCGCGGTTTGTCACAGCTAAGCAGTTCAAAGAATTGGGACCACCAGAATTTAAGGGAAAGCCGGATCCGATCATGGCGGAAACGTGGGTCAAGCAAATTACCAAGATATTTGATGTCTTGGGATGCACGGAGGAACAGAAGGTTCCATTCGCCACATTTATGTTCCGCGGTGAGGCAGACTACTGGTGGGAGTCTGTGAAGCGTACCCAGCCTGACGCACTCAACATGTCCTGGGAAACATTTCAAAAACTGTTCAATGACAAGTACTTTCCTGAAAGTATTCGTCATATGAAGGAGGTTGAGTTTATTAGACTGGAACAAAACAACATGACGGTGTCCCAGTACGAGGCGAAGTTTGCAGAGTTATCCAGGTTTGCACCTCATTTGGTCGAAAATGAGGAACGAATGACAAGGATGTTTCTGAGAGGTCTAAAACCCGAGATTCGGCAATATCTTATCTCTCATAAATTTTCTTTATATTCAGATGTTGTAAACAGGGCTCAATTATTAGAGCGAGATAATGAGTATGTGCAACCGAGGGACCACAACCAGGGTCATACCGGTGGCGGCAGTCATCGAAGCAATGAAAACCAGCAGGGAGGAAAACATTCGGACAAAAGCGGTAACCACTCTGGTGGTAATCGTGGTCGTGATAATAGAAGGAGCGAGTCGGGAGGAGATTTCAAGAAGAGAAGGTACAACAATGATAACGTGAAGACGTCAGCACAAACATCAACTGTTTTTAGGGGAGGAGAACGACCACCGGTCGTATGTTACAAATGTGGGAAAGAGGGACATATCAGCCCAAACTGCCCACAACAATCCAAGGTATGTTATAACTGTGGAAAGGAAGGTCATATAGCTCGAGAGTGTTCTGTAGCAAAACCAAGTTCAGCGGGGATGGTGACTCCAAAAGTTATCCCGGATAAGTCGAAATCAGCGGTTCCTGGAAGGGCGTTTGTCGTTACTGGCCAAAACGCGAGAAACCCGAACGAGGTGATCACGGGTAAGCTAATCTTGAATTCTTGCGAAGTTTATACTTTACTAGATACCGTTTCTACCCATTCTTTTATCTCTCCTGCTTGTGCTCAACGTTTAAACTTGACTCCGGAGAAATTGGACTTTAACTTATCTGTTGAAACTCCGTTGGGTGAAACCTTCGTTACATCTACAGTTTATAAATCTTGCATGATCCAAGTTGGCACTATCACATTACCTGTTGATCTTATCTCTTTAAAGATACTTGCTTTTGATGTGATTTTAGGAATTGATTGGTTAACCACTCATCATGCTAAAATTGATTGTTTTCGTAAGGTTGTTAGTTTTCATATTCCTAACCAACCTGTCATACGAATTCAAACTACTAAACCACTAAAATCAGTCACTGTCATATCAAGCCACAAAGCTATTCGTTTATTGAAAAACGGATGTCAAGCTTTCTTAGCCCATGTTATGGATTTGAACAAAGACAAGTCAGATTTGAATAATATTTCTATTGTTAGAGAATTTTCCGATGTATTTCCTGAAGAACTTCCCGGTCTACCCCCGGAACGAGAAATTGAATTCTTTATTGACCTTGAACCCGGTACAAAGCCCATTTCTAAAACCCCATATCGAATGGCTCCTATTGAACTTCAGGAGTTAAAAGTCCAACTACAGGAGTTGTTGGACATCGGTTTTATTCGTCCTAGTACGTCTCCTTGGGGTGCTCCTGTTTTATTCGTAAAGAAGAAAGACGGGAGTATGCGACTTTGTATTGACTATCGAGAATTGAACCATGTCACCATCAAGAATAGGTATCCGCTACCTCGCATTGATGACCTGTTTGACCAGTTGCAAGGAGCACAATTCTTTTCAAAGATCGATCTTCGTTCTGGATATCATCAGCTGAAGATTAAAACTGAGGATATTCCAAAGACTGCCTTCAGAACTCGGTACGGGCATTATGAATTCTTAGTAATGTCTTTTGGATTGACTAATGCTCCTGCTGCCTTCATGGATATGATGAACCGTGTATTCAAAGAATATTTGGATCAGTTCGTTGTTGTCTTTATTGATGACATCCTCATCTATTCCAAAAGCCGTGAAGATCATGAGCGCCATTTGAAGCTGGTACTGCAAAGGCTTCGTGAAAACAAGCTATATGCCAAACTGAAGAAATGCGAGTTCTGGCTTGAGGAAGTAGCATTCCTTGGGCACGTGGTGTCAAAACATGGAGTATCTGTCGACCCGGCGAAGATTGAAGCCATACAAAGTTGGGAGCAACCGAAGTCGGTAACCGAAGTACGTAGCTTTCTGGGCTTAGCTGGTTATTATCGGAGATTTGTGGAAGGATTTTCTCGAATCGCTACTGCTACTCCGTTAACTCAGCTGACTCGGAAAGATACAAAATTCGTATGGAGTGAGGAATGCGAGAAGAGTTTCCAAGAACTCAAGAGGAGACTCATTTCGGCACCTGTTTTGACAATACCATCTGGTTCGGATGGATTTGTTATCTACAGCGATGCTTCAGGCAAAGGGTTAGGATGTGTTCTCATGCAACATGGGAAAGTCATAGCCTATGCCTCACGACAACTCAAAGAATATGAGAGGAATTATCCTACTCATGATTTGGAGTTGGCAGCAGTCGTTTTTGCGTTGAAGATCTGGAGACACTACCTGTATGGGGAGAAAGTGGAGATCTATACAGATCATAAAAGCCTCAAATATTTCTTCACCCAAAAGGAACTCAACATGCGGCAACGACGTTGGCTTGAGCTGTTGAAAGATTACGATCATACCATCCAATACCATCCTGGAAAAGCAAACGTAGTAGCTGACGCATTGAGTAGAAGATCATATGCGGGTACGAGTGCAATGTTTTTAACACAAAGGCCCATTTTGTATGACTTGCAAAGGATGGAGATAGAGATGAAGGCTCCAAGTACCCACATGATGATATCAAATATACGAGTAGAACCGACTTTAATCGATAAAGTTAAAGCTGCTCAAGCTACGGATATAGAGCTGATGCGTATGAAGAAGAAAGTGCAAGAAGGTGCTATTCCAGAAGCAAGAATCGATGAAGAAGGAATACTTCGAGTCAACTCCAGACTTTGTGTTCCTAACGATTTTGACTTGAAGCATAGAATAATGATGGAGGCACACAACACACCGTTTGCAATCCATCCTGGGAGTACCAAAATGTATCACGATCTTCGACATACATTTTGGTGGAGCAATATGAAAAGAGAGATCGCGGAGTTTATCTCGAGATGTTTAACTTGTCAACGTGTAAAAGCGGAGCATCAAGTACCAAAGGGTCCATTGCAACCACTTGAGATTCCGAAATGGAAGTGGGAACACATTACTATGGATTTTGTTACAGGTCTTCCCAAGGTTTCTCAAGGCATAGATGCGATTTGGGTTATTGTTGATAGATTAACCAAGTCCGCTCATTTCTTGCCGATACGTGAGACTTATTCCCTTGAACGTCTTGCTAGTATGTACGTGAACGAGATTGTGAGATTGCATGGCATGCCAGTATCCATAGTTTCGGATCGTGACCCAAGATTCACTTCACGATTTTGGGTTAGCTTGCAGAAAGCTATGGGCACGGATTTACGATTCAGTTCAGCATACCATCCTCAAACGGACGGACAATCAGAGAGGACTATTCAAACTCTTGAAGATCTATTAAGACTTTGTGTCTTAGATCTCAAAGGGAGTTGGGATAAGTACCTACCATTGGTGGAATTCTCCTACAACAACAGTTATCAGGCGAGCATAGGTATGGCTCCATTTGAGGCGTTGTATGGAAGAAAATGTCGTTCTCCAGTATGCTGGGACGAGGTGGGTGAAGCAACATTGTTGGGACCAGAATTGGTACGCATTACTACAGAGAAGATCCAAACGATTCGACAACGTATACAAACGGCACAGGATCGACAAAAGAGTTATGCGGATCTTCATCGGAAGGACGTGGAATTTAATATTGGGGATCATGTATTGTTACGTGTTGCACCATGGAAGGGAGTTACAAGATTTGGGAAGAGAGGAAAGCTCAATCCAAGATTTGTTGGTCCATTTGAGATTCTTGAGCGAATAGGAAATGTGGCATATAGACTCGCATTACCTCCAAGCATGTCTCGTGTTCATAATGTTTTTCACATATCTATGCTTCGTAAATATGTTAAAGACCCGAACCACATTATTGAGTTAGAACCAGACGAGATAGCTGAAGATTTAACGTACGAGGAGGTACCTGTTAAGATCTTGGATAGGAAAGAGCATGTCCTACGCACGAAGGTTATACCACAAGTTAAGGTTTTGTGGAGAAACCATGCTATTGAAGAAATGACCTGGGAGTTGGAATCAGAAATGAAAGCGAGGTATCCTCACCTTTTTGAAACATCAGGTACGTACGTCAATTTCGAGGACGAAATTTCATAAGGAGGGGAGGTTGTAAGACCCCAACTTATTAATGAATAAAATCAAATTTTCTCTAAATATTATTGTGAATAATAAGGGGTTAATTTGATATAATACTTTGGTTATGGGTGAAATGTGCAAATTTTGCAAAATAAGCAAGTGGTTATAAAATATTTATTTTTGGTCGGTGAATATTCGGTTGGTCGTGGAATATTCTTGCTGTCGGGGAATATTCGTACGACGACGCAGCCTTGTGTGGGCCCCATAACGGAAAGCGATTGGATGAAGAAAAAACGACAAGTATAAGTTGTTTATAAATAACGGCGTAGTTGTTACCGTTAATACTGTTGGAATACCCGTGGTTAAAATACAGTAGCACACGGTATTGCACCAATTATTGATTCTTACGTAAGAAGGCACTACTCAATAATTGTTACAGTAGTTATTATTCAATATTTTATTTTATTGATTCAATAATTGCTGCGTTGATATTTTATATTATTGTTGTTGTTTCAATAATTGTTGCTGCACAGTATTTTCATTTATCAGATCAATAATTCATATTATTTGAATAATATTATTAGATAACATTATTGGCAATGTCTAGAAAGTTCTGTCTAAGGAGAGGTTTGGTCATCTAATTGCGCGCCAGTAAGGAGAAATCCTTATTGGAAAGCCCCCTCTTTCCTGGGAACGGCCTGGTTGTCATAAATGTGATTCTGTAATATTATTTGTGAATAATTAATTATTGATTCATATGATAAGGAAATATTTATTTTATGTGGATATAAATGAGGGATATATTTTTGTGGTTAAAAATGAAGGAGTTAATGTTGAGGTTTTTGTCAGTATTTTTGTCGGAATGGAGGTATTAAAAATCAGGGTTTTTGAGATAGTTTGCGGGGGTTATAATTTTTAATCCGACCGTTGGATCGTGGTAATTTTTGGATATGTTATACATATATAAGTTGAGTATATGTCCACAAATTTTGAACCGTTAAAAATGAACGTATGATTTATTACGAATTTTACAAGATGACTGGTTCAGAAATTGTTGAATTTTCGGAGTTTATCATTTTGGTGGAAAATTCTAGAATTGGTGGGCCCCACTTGTGGTTGGTGAAGAAATGTGCTGAATTATATTTCAAATGTGGTGGGTGGGAATAGTAGCAGGTAAAGCCATCAGGTTGCAGGTCAAACCTACCAAAATTTTCCTATAAATAGAGGGCTAAGTTAGAATTGAAAATCACACCAGAAACAAGTTTTCTCTCTTTCTCTCTCTAGATTATTGAGTGTATTTTGTGAGTATTTAGATTTTTGAGAGTTTCATTCATCAGAGCAAGTTTTTTAGCCTTATACCGGTATTCCGACCAGAAGTACTGATATTTTGAGGTAAGGGATATTATTTTCTTCTTAATGATATTATTTTCTTCAATATCATTATGCTGAAATATTGATATGAGTTTTTATCAAATTTGGAACTTTTTGTGTCGGGGTTTACTATTCACGTATACGGCACTATTCACGAATACGGCACTATTCACCGAAAAATAAAATTTTCTCTTTTTGTCCAAGATGTCTATTATGGTTACTATCTTTGATTGTATCCATGTTTTGATCTTTATTTTTGAATTCTGCTTCACAATTGATTATTATGAAGTATTATTGATCTTGGATAAACTGTTATACGAATCCCTACTATTTGTCCTTCTGTCTCATTGGATTCGTTCTCTTTAAGATATTTTTCATCATCCTCAGTCCTAAATGATGATATTACTGAATATCTTTGGCCTGTAGTGCAAAGATGTATAATTACTTGATGAATATCTTTGGCCTGTAGTGCAAAGATGAACAGGTGTTGAGATGAACATGACCGACTGATGATACAAATGAATATCTTTGGCCTGTAGTGCAAAGATGAATATTTGGTTAAAGATGATTATTAATTGATGTTACAGGGATAAAATATTGATGATGGACTTTTAAATCTTAGAAGATAGTAGAATTCTTTCTCTACTTGACTCTTCTAATGGTTTGCTGTTTCCGCTGCAGTTGTTGATCTAAAACTTGTTGTCGATTATATTTTATCAGATTTTTCCCTGTTGAAGACTAACGATAATTTGTTGTATATTATCTTAGTCATAATATTCTTTACTGGGCTAGTTGAGCTCACCCTTTTCCTTTTTGTTCCATTTTTCTTCTCAGGAGGTGAGAACATAGCAGGATCTAGTCGGGGTATGGAGTGATGGTTCTAGAAAGATGTATTAGCAGTCCTCACTATTTCTGTAAAATAGTGTTTGAATAATTGTAATGAGGATTTATTTGAGTGTGGATATTGTCTAGAAGACAATATTTGTATTTAAACTCAGTATGTGTTGTCGTATTTTGCACGACAATTGTATTATTGAAGTTGTAGTTTGCTTTCTGTACCATGTATTTGGCGACTCAGAATGGGTGTTGTATACCTATTCTGGGGGCGTCACACTACCCCCCAGAGCGTGAAATCGAATTTTTTATCTACCTTAAACCTGATATAAAACCCTCAAATATTTTTTTCACCTAAAATGAACGTATTATGTGCCAAAGATTTTACTCGAGCTGTTGATGGAATACGACCATATCATTCAATACCATCCTAGAAAACCGAACGTGGTAGCTAACGCGTTGAGTAGAAGATCGTATGCGGTTACAAGTGCAATGTCGTTAACACAAAGACCCATTTCGTATAACTTACAAATGATGGAGATAGAGTTAAAGACTCTAGGGACCCTCGTGATGATGTCAAATATACGAGTAGAACCGACTTTAATCGATAAAGTTAAAGTTGATCAAGTTATCGACATGGAGCTAATAAATATGAAGAAGAGGGTGCAAGAAGGCGTTATTCTAGAAGAAAGAATCGACGAAGAGAGAAAATCTCAACCCTCAATTCATTGGCCCATTTGAATCCTCGATCGAGTAGGAACTGTGGCCTATAGACTCACCTTACCGCTAAGTATGTCGTGTGTTCATAACGTTTTTCACGTATCGATATTATGTAAATATGTGGACGACCCGAACCACATTATTGAATTAGAACTAGACGAAATAGCAGAAGATTTAACGTATGAAGAGGTACTTGTTAAAATCTTGGATAAGAAAGAACATATTCTATGCTCCAATGTTATACCTCAAGAGTTAGAATCTGAAATAAAAATGAGGTATCCTCACCTCTTCGACATACCAGGTACGTACACTAATTTCGAGTACGAAATTTCATAAGAAGGGGAGGTTGTAAGACCTCAACTTTTATGAATAAAGATTTAATTTTCTCGAATTTATTTTTTAATATTATGGTGTGGATTTGATATAATATTATAGTTGTGAGTAATATTTTAAAATTTTGCAAAATATGCAAGTTGTTATAAAATATTCAACTGGTCGGAGAATATTCTTTTTGCCGGGGAATATTCGTACCACGGCACAATCATTGGTGGACCCAGCTACGGAATTACTGTCGGAGTTAGAAAACGACAGAAATAATTTTTTATAAAAATAACGAAAAAGGTTTTACAGTTAACTATTGAAATATCCAGTGATAAAAATACAGTAATGTGCGTAGTTGTATAGTAGCACACGATATTGATTATTGATGCTTACGTGAGAAGTTACTCAGTTTTATTTAATTATTGTCATAGTAATTGCTGCATAGTATCTCACGTTATTGATTCAATTATTATCACAAAATTTTATATTATTAAATCAATAATTGAGACGACAAAGTTATTCATATTATTATTTATATTATTGACGATGTCTAAAAAGTTCTGTCGAGGAAAGGGGTTTAGTCGCCTAATTACGCGTCAATAGGGAGAAACCATTATTAAAAAGCCCCCTCTTTCCTGGGAATGATCTAGTTGTTAATATTGCAAGTTATATTATTGATGAATAATTATTGTTTAAAAATATGTTTTGTGAAGCCAAGTGAATTGAGATAAGTAGAGGGGATTTTTTATGAAGTATTTATTATAAATTTGGCTTATTATTTGGACCCCCACTTATCCATTTTTCAAAACTGTCGGTAGAAGTTATCATAGTTTTGTTTTATATATATATTAAATGATTTGAAATGGGGATGGGGGGAAGTTACCTTGTCGGGAGGGAGTAATTATTATATATATAATATATATATATATATATATATATATATATATATATTATAATAAGTTTTATTTTTTATGAAAATAGAATATATTATATTTTATTATGCATAGTATTTACATAGTGTCTGCATAGTAAAATCATGTGAATTTTTAAAAATTTCTCTGTGAACCACTGTGCAGTCCGTGATTTTTCCTTTATTGTGCATCCAAATAGTATCCTGCCATTTTCCTATAAATATGATGCTCAGTTTAGAAATGAAAATCACACCAAAATCATAGAATTCTTCTTCTATAATATTGAACGTATTTCTTCAGAGTTTAAGGAAGTTGTGAGTGTAGATAACAGTGCAAGTTTTTTTTAAGAATATCTCCACTATACCAGTAGAAATTGCTCTCTTTTTGAGGTAAGGGGTATTATTTATTTCATATTCGCTTATGATATTATTTTTCGTATTCGTAAGAAATTTTATTTTGTTCAATATTCGCAAGAAATATTATCTTCGTTTAATATTCGTAAGGAATATTATCTTCATTTAATATTCATAAGGAATATTATCTTCATTTAATATTCGTAAGGAATATTATTCTCATTCAATATTTATAAGGGATATTATTTTTGTTCAATATTCGTATGAAATAATATTTTCTTTCATACTCTGTAGTATATAAGTAATATTATTTTGTTTTAGATTTCGAATTCTACACTCATTTTGTTAAAGTATTGCTTCTATACTCCGTGAAATTAGTAGAATATCCTTAAAAATTACGCTTCATCTAGTATCTTTTCACGGAAATATTATTCTAAATATTCTTAAAAAAATTTAATCTTTTCATAATGGGGTACTATTCACAGGGTACTATTTACGAGATACTATTCACTCAGGTACTATTCACCTGGGGTACTATTCATGATAAAAATTGATTTCTTTTCTGTACAAATTATTTTTGATACGTGATTATTATTCTTGAATTTTACTCCACAAAGCAGTATCATGTTGACAATTTGGACATTTTAAAACTCTGGATAAATTTAAAGTCTTCATTATTTATCCTTTATTTCGTTTGATTAATGTTTCTATCAGTGTCATCATCCTCATGCTTGCTTATACTGTGATAAAAGTCATCTTTGGCCCGTAGTGCATAGATGGACTGTTGATTGGTATGATTATGACTAGGGATTATTCGGTATAATTATGACCTGTAATGCTACAAGTGATGTGGTAAAAGTCATCATTGGCCCGTAGTGCATTCATGGCCAGATGTTGATATGATCATGACCATGCGTTCTCTTCGGTCAAGGGTGCAAAGATGAATAGTAGTTTGGCATGATCATGACCATTGGTGATAACACGAATATCCTTGGCCCGTAGTGCATGGATAATTAGTGGATGTGATACTAATGAATATCCTTAGCCCGTAGTGCATGGATAATTCAGTGATGTAGATTATTTATTAAGCTGAGTTTCAGCGATAAAATTGATGATAAACTTTTTTAAATCATAGAAGATAGTAGATATCATGCTCTACTTGACTCTTCTAATGGATTGCTTGTTCCGCTGAAGTTAAACTTGTTGTCTATTGTATTCTATCAGTTTAATACTGTTGAGGACTAACGATAATTTATTCTGCATTATCTTAGTCGTAATATTTTTTACTGGGCTAGTTGAGCTCACCCTTTTCTTTCATTGTGCTTTTCAGAAAATGAGAATATAGCTGGGACTAGTCAGGGAATGGAGTGATTGTCCAAGATGGTTGCTATAGTAGTCCTCACTATTCTATAAGAATAGTGTGATAATAATTGTAATGAGGACTTATTTTGAGTTTGGATATTGTCTAGGAGACAATATTTGTATTAAAACTCACAGCTTATGTTTTGTCGTATTCTACACGACACTTAACAGTTGTATAAATAAAGTTTGTATTTAAGTTCTGTACCATGAATTTGGCGACTCAGAATGAGTGATGTATACCTATTTTGGGGACGTCACACTTATTGTAGAATAAATGTTATTTATTTAAATGAATTAAATAGTGAATTTATTTATTTAAATAAGATTAGAATTGTTCTAATTGATTTATTCATAACCGATTTAATATGGAGAACCTAAAGGGTCACGCCATAAAAGAAAGAATATTTATTTAAGAAGAAAATGGCATAATCGTAATGATAAGTTAAGTGTATTTAATTTAATATATAGTGGTAGAATAAATTAAATAGCTTAATATTTATTATTTAATATTTTTGAAATATTAAATTTAAATTAATAGGAGGAGTCTTATTATTATTATTACTAGTATTATTATTTAATTCCTAAAGGAGTTTGAGAATTAATTAATAAAAGATACTCTCATATATTCCTAATAAGATTAGGAGGCTAATTAATTAAAAGAGGTTAATTAATTATTCCTAATAAGATTAGAAAGCCTAATTAATTAAAGGAGTTTAATTACTTAAAATAAAACCACATTCCTAAATAGTTTAGGAGGGTTCCCTACATCTATAAATCAGAGGAGTCTTATTATGGATTAGGGTTACACACTTCATTCCAAGAGTTGGGAGAGTACACATTATTCTATAGAGATAAAATTAGGATTTTTCCAAACACCCATCTTGTAAGATCCCGACTTTTATGAAATAAAAGTTTAATTTAATTTATAATTTATTATTCTAAAATTATAAAATGTTAAAGTGATAAATGGTCAATTAATCGGATAAACGAGTAAATAAGCGGAGGGAGATTAAATTTCTAAAGATGTGGGCTATGGTGGAGGCGGCTGATTGTTGCAACATGTGGGAAAATGTTGAACTCATTTTACATATATTCTAAGCTTTTCTTTATTTTCTTCACCCACCCCTCATGTGATTGGTCCATTAATTTGAATGGGGCATGCGATGTTAGCATAATAAGGCAATTATCAGTCTTTTCCTCTTCATTTCATACTCCTGTGGCCAAAGTTTCAGTTAAGTAAAATAGAGAGAATGAGATAACATGAAGAAGAAAGAAGAAAGAAGAAAGGAAGAAGAAATGAAAACTAAGAAAGGTAAACTCAAAATCTTTGTTCATCTTTGATTTTCATATATAGTTAATAAGTTTTATGAAATTTATGGCAAGAGGATATGTTATGCTTATTAATTAATGATGGATTAAACTTGCATAAACATAAATCAAATGAGAGAAATCAAATGAAAAATGAAATTTGAAAATTTCATAAAAATTAGTTTGCTACCATATTTTTGTAAAATCCATAACTCTTTATGTATAATGAGTTAGGAGACAAGCCTTATATCAAAAGAAAGCCCTGGAAGTGAGCTAAACATAGAAATTAGAATCACTCAAAAATATCTTATGGATTTTTCGTGGTGACTGTTTGAATGAAACTGGTCTGAAGGAGTCATAGTCCGAAAAATTAATTTTCTTAAGCTCTATTGCGCGAGTTATATTTTTTAATCCGACCGTTGGATCGTTGTAATATTTGGATATATTATACATATATAATTGGGTTTATGTCCATGGGATTTTGAACCGTTAAAGATTAACATATGATTTGATATGAATTTCGTTAGGTGGCTAGTTTGGAATTTTTCAAGCAGAATTTTTAGCAACAAACTTTATATTTTAAAAATGTATAACTTAATGATTTTAAATCCGATTTGGGTGATTTTTGACGCTAAATTGGATTATTTAAATTCTAGTTTCTGTTAAAATTAATTAAATTGAAGTCTAACAACTAAATGAATTATTAGTTGCTTTATATGTTATTCGAGATAAATATGGTTTGGTGTTAATCCCGACTTTTAATAGAATTTAAATTGTTTGTAGTAAGGTGTTGATTTGATATAATGCTATAGTTATGGTGATATGTGCAAATTTTACAAAGTAAGCAAGTTGTTATAAAATATTCGTTTGATCAAAGAATATTCTTTTTGTCGGGGAATATTCGTACGACGGTGTCGAGTTAACCAATGATTGGTGGGCCCTATAACAGAATAACTGTCGGATAGGAAAAGCGACAGAAATAACCTTTTTAAAAATTGGCGGAAAAACGTTTACCGTTAACTATTGAAATGCCTGTGATAAAAATACAGTAATACGCGTGATTCCACAGTAGTGCACGATATTCTTCAGTAGCACACGGTATTATACAGTGATTCATATTATTGATTCTTACGTAAGAAATCACTCAGTATTTCATTCAATAATTGTCACGGTAGCTATTGTATAGTAACTCATATTATTTGATATGATATAATTAGATCAGTTGGTAGTATTGTGAGTCTTTGTTAATAATTATGAATAATGGTTCAAAGAATGAAAAGGGTGTTGATTAAAGATAAGTATGATATGTAGATGTTTGTTCAATTATTTTTTTTTTACAAAAGTAAGTCTTGCAGGACTTACCGACACTCTACTTTTCCTAAAGTAGTATGGACCACAACTCTATTAGAACAAATTTTGTTAAAACGTGTATAAGTTGGTTTAATTTTCTCTATGGGACCACAAATTCCACTACCAACATTATTATATACCTTATTTGCTTATTTTGTCGAAAGGGGTGTGCTAGTTGTCTCCTCAATTTTTAGTATAAATAGGTTGCTCGGTTGAGCAACTAAACGCACACCATCACTACATTAAAAATATAAAATTCTCTTACTACAATATTGTGGGTATAATATTGTGAGTATTTCTGTTGAGTGTAAGGTTACTCCAAGTGTGGATAAGGAATGCAAATATTGTTTAAGTTGATCAACTTCATAGAAATCAGAATCAAGTCACATGCTAAGGTAAGGGGTATCATTTTTATGGTAAAGAGATATCATTTTCTTTCATACTCCATATTATGGTAAGATATTATTTTTCGTTTCTTCAGCTTATCATTAAATGGTAAAAATTCCTGAAATAATTAGAATGTCCTTAATAGTTTGTGCTTCATCTAATATCTTGACATGAATCCTTTCTATTCAGTTTTAAGTTGTTATATTTAAGCCGGGAACTTTACATTACTTGAACTTTATATTCTATCAAGAATTCTAATCGATTTTCTGGATATCATGTTGGCCATTTGGGACTCTGGATAATTAAGTTGAAAATCACGAAGATCTATTTTATTATTCTGATTATTTATGTCCATTCATTATATATATCATTGTCGTCATCTTCAGACTTAAATTTGTGTTAGAAAGTTATCTTTGGCCCGTAGTGCAAAGATGAACTGTCGATTAGTATGATTATGACCAGGATTTGTGAATTAGTATAATCATGACCAGAATTGTGTTGTATAATCATGACTATTGGTTTTACAGTTGTATATCTTTGGCCCAGAGTACAAAGACGGACTGTTGATTATTGGTTTTACAGTTGTATGTCTTTGGCCCGTAGTGCAAAGATGGACTGTTGATTATTGGTTTTACAATTGTATGTCTTTTGGCCCGTAGTGCAAAGATGGACTGTTGATTATTAATTTTATAGTTGTATGTCTTTGGCCATAGTGCAAAGATGGACCGTTAATTGGCATGACTATGGGTGTTACAATTGAATATCTTTGGCCTGAAGTGCAAAAATAAATTTAATGACATAATTATAAACATGAACTCTGAATTGGTATAACCATGATCTTTGGTGTTTCAGGTAAAGACAGGTGGTGAAAGTTCTCTTTGTCTTGGTGATGAGTAGGTTTTATACCTATGAATCTGATATTATTAAACTTAATTATTGATATCTTTAAGTGTTTTTAGTATCTTTTTATGTGTTTTTATGTTTATTTCTTGTAGGTTGGAGCTGGAGGGACAAATTGGTCATTTGGGAGAAGAAAAATATCAAAAAAATCATTAAAATTAGAGCTGAGTGGCATTTTTGTAAATGCGTGGTCCTGGTCAAGCGCCTAGGTGCTTGGAAATGACCTGGGTTGAGCGCTTAGGCGCATATGTGCGGCTAAAGAGGGATTTTACTTGATGAGTTGGTCTTCGAAGCCAAAAAAGAATCTGAATGAGGGTTTTGACTAATACAAATAGGAGAAGACTTTAGAAAAGACGTATTGAGAAATTATCAAGATAATTGCAGAGAGAACAACGAAGAAAAATGCGAAGGAGAATTACAAGGGCTGAAAATCAAAGAGAGAGTCTTGGAGTAAATTTAGAGTTTATTCTTCTCTTCTCTAGTTTTATCTTTTGTAATTATCTGAGATGTTTGGATTATTAATCTAGATGATGTTTTTCTTTATTATTATTATCATGAACTAAATTTTAATTAAGATTGAAACGAAACTTGGTATGTAGTTGAAATTAAACATTCCCATTGTATGAAAGTTGGTTTTTATTAAATTATTTATTATATCTTATGCTTATTGATTAATTGTTTGGCCATCAATTATTGTGATAATCTATATAAAATTGGAAGATGGAATATAGATTTAGATCTGGATATAATAACATTTGTTCATATAATCTGAATAAAGTTAATATGATTAGCATTTAGGATAGGAATATACCTAAGTGTCTTTTGTATCCATTGAAAGAATTTGTGCGTAAAACCCTAATTAACTTGATTATCATAGGAATATAGTGAGTTGAGTAATTGGGGTGTTCCTTGTAATTCTGCATCTTAAATATCAGATTTAGGAGGATTTGTTCACGTGTCTTTGGAAGAAGTGTGTGAGCACTATAAAACATTCTTGGATAATGATTCATATTAATTAATTAATTTAAATGGGAAGTAAATTAATTTAAATGAAATACCAAGGGAAGTTGTAATCTTAACCTATTAAATCTGCAGTTACTCTTGTGAAATTCTGATTTTAATTATTAGTTTTGTTAAGTTTAATTTTCAAATCACAAACAATATTTCGTAGTTTAAAATAGGATTAATTGCATTGGAATTAGTAATTGATAAATATTAGTCTATTTTCTCGTGGGAACTACTTTTTGAATATTACAATTGAACGCGTATACTTGCGTGTTAAAGTGCTATTAAGAAATTAGGCAAGACTTGTGTACAAAGAAGAACTGTTGATTAGTGTTATAGGAATAAAATATTTATTATGGACTTTTAATTTGGAAAAGATAGTAGACATTATGTTCTACTTGACTCTTCTAATTGATTGTTGATTCCGCTTCAATTATGGTTGAAAACTTTTATCATCTACCATGTGTTCTAAATAGCTGATTTATTACTGATGAAAGATATTGATAATTTAATTATCTTAAGTCATGATATTCTTTACTAGGCTATTTGTGCTCACCCTTTTGTTTTACCATTCCTTTCAGGAAATAAAAGTGTAGTTGGGACTAGCAGAGAGAACATGGGTATAAAGCGATGTTTCAAATTAGTCGCAATCCTCATCAAGTTATAGAACAATGTGGAATTATAATTGTACCGAGGACTTAAAATGTGTGTGTCGTATTTTACGTCATTTAATAATTGATTTTGGTGAACAACAATTGGGAGATGAGAACCCGACTTTGAAAGCATCAAAAATACACCGCATTAGAATGAGGAGGACATAAATGCGAAGAAGGTTCGAGGGGGACATGGGATAGTTACGTGGGATAGATTCAAAGAGATATTTTTTGAGATGTATTTCCAAATAAGATCGTGTAATCAGATGGAGGTCCAATTCTTGGAGCTGAAGCAAGGTAACATGACTGTGCTAGAATATGCCACAAAATTTAACGAGTTGGCAAGGTTTGCAACATACCAAGTAAATACTAATGAGAGGAAGGCAAGAAGGTTTGAGCAGGGATTGAAGTCAAGGTTGTACAACAAGGTTTCGATGTTTCAGTTGAACACTTTTGTAGTAGTTTTGGAGAAGGCAATCATCGCGGAA
Source organism: Panax notoginseng (assembly GCA_016801055.1). Classification (NCBI taxonomy): domain Eukaryota; kingdom Viridiplantae; phylum Streptophyta; class Magnoliopsida; order Apiales; family Araliaceae; genus Panax; species Panax notoginseng. The sequence goes on from CM029012.1 coordinate 59,001,781, forward strand.
GGTGGAAACGATGCTTTGAAAAAATATAACCATAAACAGAAGAAGACGGAGAATAATGAAAATGAGAATAACAAGGCTAATGGTAGCACTGGTGGTGGTAACAATCAAAAAAGGAGGTGGAATGATAGTATTTCTACTGGGAATCAACAGGTAAGTCAGAAGAAAAGGGTGGAGGCTTGTGCTACCTATGGAAAGAATCACGTGGGGGTATGTATGAAGGGAAAGTGGGTTTGCTACAATTATGGTCAAGAGGGCCACATAGCGCTAAACTGCCCAAATCCTAAGAAGGGTGGTTATTTCACTTACGGGTCAAAGGATCATCTGGTTCAAGATTGTCCCAAGAAGGCAGCAGGTGGAGCAGGAGTAGGTGGAAGTCGGGGAAACAACGGTGGTAGCACCTTGACTATCACTGGATCGACGCCGTCAAAATAACCCACCGCCAGAACTTTTAACATGACCGTGCAGGATGCTGTGTAGTCAAAAGATGTGGTGTCAGGTATCATTCCGATCAATGATATAAATGTTTATGTGTTATTTGATTCGGGTGCTAATTGTTCATTTATATCCGATGATTTTGCCATGAATTTAGATTTGCCTAAGGAGGAATTAAATTACCCTTTGAACGTAGAAATTGCGAATAAGGAGGTGATTCCTGTTAGGTTTGTACACAAGAACTGTAGGGTGGATATTAAAGGGCACGTGATGATTGTAGATCTAATCCCGATTAAACTTGGAGAATTTGACGTTATTTTTGGAATGGATTGGTGATTTAATTATGGGGCAATAATTGATTATCAAAAGAAGTGTTTTAACCTTATGACCTCGTCAAAAGTTATATTTTATGGTAGCAAGTCACCTAGACAAGTGAGTTCTCTAATGATGATGCATGCTAGAAAGTTGTTGAGACAAGGTTGTGTAGGGTATTTAGCCTACATAGTTGATACTCGAAAGGAGAGTGCAAAACTGGAGGAGATACCTGTTGTTAGAAACTTTGTAGACGTATTTCTAGATGATTTGCCAGGACTTCCGCTAGATAGAGAAGTGGAATTTGTAATTGACTTAGTGTCAGGGACTGCCCCTATATCTAAAGTCCCGTACTGAATGGCTCCGGTGGAAATGAAAGAATTGATGGTGTAGTTGCAAGAATTGTTAGATAAGAAGTATATCCAGTCGAGCGTGTCGTCGTGGGGAGTGCCGGTGTTGTTTATTAAGAAGAAAGACGGGTCAATGCGTCTCTTCATTGATTATAGAGAATTGAACATGGTCACGATTAAGTATAAGTATCTATTACCAAGGATTGATGACTTGTTCGATCAATTGAAGAGAGATAGGTAATTCTCAAAAATAGATTTAAGAAGTGGGTATCATCAGTTGAAGGTGAGAAAAGAAGATGTACTGAAGACAGTGTTCCAGACTCGTTATGGTCATTACGAGTTTCTGTTGATGTCATTTGTGTTAGGTTTGTAATATTCATGAACGCAATCAAATTGCATAAAATAAGCGAAAACGTGGAAAAATCAGAGTTTAAAAAAAATTACAAACAATATACCCGAATCATCGTTTATGCACAATTATTAATTAAACGAAAAGATAAAGAACAAGAATCATACCCTTGAAGTTTCGAGCTTCCTCAGGTACAAGTTCACCTCCAAATCTTTTTCGCGTTCAACTTGAATCCACCGGGTTTGGTTCCTTCCTTTGATCAATGTTAGTCACCCAAGTGTTTGGCCTCTAGAGGTGATTCACCAAGGAAGAAGAAATATTCAAGAAGAAGGGGTGGTTGGCTAAACCCTAGTTTTCTATCTCTATAGAAAAAGAGCGTACTCTCCAACAATTGAAATCACGTTTGTTGTGAAAAAGTTAACAACTACCCTACACCCATAATAAGACTCCTCTTATTTATAGATGTAGGCAACCCTCCTTAACAATTAAGAAATTATATTTTATTTTAATTAATTAAATTCTTTTAATTAATTATGCTCCCAATCTCATTAAGAATAATTAATTAAACTCTTTTAATTAATTAGCCTCCTAATCTTATTATGAATAAATGAGAGTACTTTTATTAAATTAATTCTCAAACTCCTTTATAAATTAAAATAATAATAATAATAATAATAATAAGACTCCCTCTTATTAAATTATATTAAAAAAATTTAAAATATTAAATAATAAATATTAAGCTATTTAATTTATTCTATCACCATAGATTAAATTAAATATACTTAACTTATTATTACGATTATGTCATTAACTTCTTAAATAATTATTCTTCCTTTTATGGTGTGACCATTTAGGTTCTCCATATTAAACTGGTTTGAATAAATCAATTAGAACAATTCTAATCTTATTTAAATAAATAAATTAAACTATTAATTTATTTAAATAAATAATATTTATTCTACAATAGGGATAAGCCTCCCTAGCGATGAATGACTTTCCAGATAATATAGATTTCAACATTAATCATAAAAGAACCTTTGAGTAAATAGTTACCATACAATTCAATTCTTCCAGCATACAATGTCCCAATTAAATATAAGACATGAAATTACTGTCAAGTCTTATTTTATTTAATTATATGTATTTCGACTCTTAAATGCTCAACACCAAATAATACAAATTAGAAACTCCTTTTTAATCTCATTCTGCCTTGGCTAAGGACTACTGGGTTGTCATTTATCGAATCACATAGGACATTTCTCTTCTTTTACTAGAAGTGGTAGATTCTTTATTGATCATACATTATCTTCATGTACAACTTATTATACTCAAGCATACCCTTTGATGTACCCTAAGGGTCTTAAGAAATAAATCAAAGTATAACTTATAATACACAAGATACTATGATGATCTCAAGTCCAAGGATCACTTGTACTACTATCACTACAGGAATTCCTATTGACAGGCAAGTAAAACTCCATTAGGTATTCCTTAGCGAGCCACGTTCAGTGAACTTATTCTCTAATAAGCACTTACATATTTGCTTTAGTGTCTCCACACAAATGATCATGAGATCAATCATCCTCATCCAATGAGCAAGCAACGTATGTATCAATTTATCCGGATTCATTAATCCCCAATTTAGTAATTCAATGATTGGGAACTATTTTAGTTTTAAGCTTTCTAAGAATTTAGATCTCATTAGAATGATCATCATCATTATTCTAAAAGTATTGCTTAAAACTATGGGTTTATCACATATTATAAAACAGCATCATGTAGATAATTAAAAACCTTTAATAAATTAATACTTTTTATTAATAAATGAATAAGATTGTTACAAAGTATATGCTTTATCGTCAAACATGATTGGCTTGTGTGCATACTACTTTCAATCTCTCACTTGCACTAAAGCCAATCGTCATGGTATCTCATACCTTTCTTCTCTAAGTGACGATTATCCTGTTGTTGGATAAGCTGGATATGTAATGTTGTTCTTGAGAGTCCACTATCTCTATAGTGATTTCCCATCTTTTAATGATTCCTATAATCAAATGAAAGTGTGACAACACATGTTTAGATCCAAGATGAGACTTCGGAACTATTCCTAGTTCTGTAATGAACTTTTCATCCAAACAATCAACTTACAACTTTATTTATAGCTATATACTTTGTCTTTATCACTAAATCAGCAACTCTTTGCTATTTGAAACCTTTCCAATTCACTGCACCACTGTTCAAGATAACCCTTTACCTTAAAGTAGATTTTCTGTCGTCTTGGTCTATTTGAAAAACTTGAGTCTCACTATAAGAAAAAGGGCTATCAGCGACCACTTATATCAGCAACCGGATATCCGGTCGCTGATATTCTTAATAGCGACCGACTTTAGCGACCAATTAATAATCTAGTCGCTAAGTGATATCAGCGACCGACTGCGGTCGCTAGAACAAATTTCCCACCCAAAATTTGGCAGGAAATGTTGGCCCGTAGTTTCTTTGCGACCACTAAGAATCAGCGACCGTATGTCATTAAAAATCAGCGACCGCATGCAGTCGCTGATACCAGTCGCTGATCAAACTAAATGAAATCAGTATCAGCATTCGCTCGATAGAACACAGTAAGGAAAAAAAAGAGGGAGTTCACCCGAAATAGAGAGAAGAGGGAGAAAGGGGGGAGAAGAGAAGAAGGAGAAGAAGTTGGCGCCGCCCACCTGCCGCCCACCTACCGCCCACCTGCCACCCACTTGCCATTGTAGAGCCACCCACCTGCCATCGCCTCTACAAGGGTAACTCACTTGAAATCTATTAGAAACCTTAAATGATCTGTTGTTAATTTGTTAATTAAATGTGGTTTAGATAAACCCTAATTTTTTTTGTTATTAATTGAATGTGGTTTTAGACAAACCTTAATTTGTTAATTTTTGTTATTCAATAAACCAAGGAATGGTGTTTACTCCTTATTTGCAGCTTAATGTTCATCACAAACATAAAATACTCTCTCCATCCGAACACATTTTGGTTTGTAAGACTTGTGTATTTGTTTATTTATTTATTTATTCAAATTAAAAAGTTTCTAATGCATACTAACAAATTTTAATTTTTAATTTATTCTTTTAAAAGGGTATAACCAAAATAATAAAAAATTTATGTATAAGTGTGTTCTAGACTAATTTTATCATGCCTAGAAAACTTAACTACTATTTCTTAATTTCTCACGGCCTACAGTATAAAGAGGTTCTAGGAAAAAGGACTTTCAAAAAAGTGTATCCTCGATACAACAATTTATCACTGAGACTCTACGCCAGTAAGTTTGTATAGCCATCATATTATAGGTATTGATTAATTTTACATATTAGTTTACCTTTTCCACCAAAGTATATAGCAATTATTTGATATATTTGAGTAATAAATCATGAAAATCATGAATACAAAGGATATAGCAATTATTTGATATAGATTGTTTATAATGGAAGGCTTGGGGACTGTTAGTATAATTTAGTACTTAATCATGCTTAAAGTACCTTTTATTATCATGATTTTAAAGTTAGTTGAATGTCTAAAGGTTTTTTTTGCCTATATATGGACTGTTTTTGTCTGTGTGGACTCTTGGTTTATGTCTTGGGTGCCTAGAAATGACATTATATACATGCCGTCGTGCATGTGGCTAGTACATATTACAGGGGAGACTCTGGCAAAAAATTTTATTGGTCGGGTAGTTGCGAATATTTATATTATTAATGAGCCTATTAGTGATCCAGTAGAGCCTATTAAGGGGATGTTGGAGCTGATGGGCTAGGCTTGGGGCCGCGAGGCCACGCCAAGTTTAGCCAAGCCTCACGGGGCCAAGCCAAGCTTGGTTGTTAGGGGGCTGTTAAGCCTAAATAGGCAGTGCTAGGAAAATTGTTACTGCAACAGAGAAGGTAACTAGACACACTTGGTCAATAAAGAGACTGTTTTGGCTATAACAGAAAAGCAAGGGTATTTAACACTTAAGTATACAAGAATAAAGCTACAAAATGTTATAGAAGCTATAAATTGCTCAACCAAGTTGTGACTATCCCAAAAGTTGCTTAACACAGTAGTTGATATAAATGAATCTCCAGTATACTCAAAAGTTGTATGAATGAGTTAGAAAACTCTGATATAAAGCTAGCATGAATGAAATACCTTACGTATTCACTTACGATAAACAATAAAAACAAATTTAAAACAAACTAAAATAAAATAACATGAATATAATATAACTATTAAACTAAGTAGCATTTACTTAGTTTTTCATACTAAATTTAATAACATTTAAAGTTTCTCATACTGATTTAATTTGCATTCATTCGTTAACATCAAGTATACTTAAATGTTAATCATATGCTTACAAGTATACTTAAGTCATATGCTTACAAGTATATATGCTCTCAAGTCATATGCTTATACAAGTATGCTTAAATGTTAATCATATGCTTACAAGTATGCTCAAGTCATATGGTTACAAGTATGCTTAAGTCATATGCTTGGAAGTATGCTTAAATGTTAATCAAATGCATGCTTACAAGTATGCTCAAGTCATATGTTAACATTTATAATGTTGTCTGTAGTAGGTACCGTGGAATCATGGACCTCTATTCAGACCGTAGTTGGATGGCACGACGAAAGTCAAGTGCCCAGATAGGTGCTACAGCTGAATTTAGAGCTGGTTGCCAAGTGTTTTTGGACTATGCGTATAGTCACCCAGAATGTATGAATGGTAAGTCGCAGATACGATGTCCATGTTTGAAGTGTAAGAATGTAAATTATATGGACAGAGACGTGATAAACTATCATTTACTTATTCATGGGTTCATGAGAAATTACGAAGAATGTTGGTGGGCACATGGACAGAGAAAAGGTGGTGGCATCACAGAAGTACACAATTCGGGCAGTAGTACTCATCGTATGAATGAAATGGTTCATGATATTGCAGGGCCAGATTTTGATTGGGAACAAGGCAGAGAACAACCTATGAATTCTGATGCCAAAGACTTCTTTAAGTTGTTAGACGAGGGTAGCGATCCATTGTGGCATGGTTGCACCAAACACACTACATTGTCTGCAGTGGCGACATTACTTAACATCAAGGTTGATCACAACATGAGTCATGAGTGTTTTGAGTCGCTCTTGAAGGCTATTAAGAGTATGTTGTCTGACGGTGAGAAATTGCCTGATAACTATTATTTTTGTAAGAAAATGGTGAAGAAGTTGGGTCTTGGATACCAAAAGATCGATGCATGCCCCAACAATTGCATATTGTTTTATAAGGAAAATGAACAGATGACAAGGTGCACGTTTTACAGTCATGATCGGTTTAGGCCTAATAAAGAGGGTGTGACTACAAAAAAATCAAGTATACCGTTTAAGATTCTAAGGTATTTTCCAATAACACATCGGCTAAAATGATTGTACATGTCTTCAAGAACAGCTGAACATATGAGTTGGCATGCGAAATCTCCAGCTAAAGATGGAGAACTATATCATCCCGCAGATGGGCAGGCTTGGAAAGATTTCAAGATAGCACATCCTGGGTTTGCATTGGAACCTAGAAATGTGAGGCTTGGATTGTCCACCGATGGTTTCAATCCGTTTGGCCACTCAGCTGTTCCGTACTCATGTTGGCCTGTGATTGTTACTCCGTACAACTTGCCTCCTTGGATGTGTATGAAACAGCCATACTTGTTTCTTTCACTCGTGGTTCCTGGTCCTAAGAGTCCTGGAAAGAACTTAGATGTTTACTTGAGACCTCTTATAGACGAGTTGAAGGTATTGTGGGAGGATGGAGTACAGACTTGGGATGTTGCAACGAAAACAAATTTTAACCTTAGGGCAGCGGTTATGTGGACTATAAGTGACTTCCCAGCTTATGGTATGTTAGCTGGATGGAGTACACACGGGAAGTTGGCTTGTCCGTATTGTATGGAGCATACAAAGTCTTTTAATCTATCAAAAGGTCGAAAGCCTTGTTGGTTTGACTGTCATCGTCGGTTCTTACCGGTAGATCACCCGTTTCGAAGAAATAGAGAACACTTCAGGAAAGGGAAAGTAGACAATGATATGCCTGCACCGCGATTGTCGGGAACAGAGATGCGAGATCGTGTGATGAGATTGCCGGTTATCCCATTTGGTAAGGTTGATGCCACAAACATAATCAATGGGTTTGGCGAATCTCATAACTGGGTTCGGAGAAGTATCTTTTGGAAATTGCCTTATTGGTCTACAAATTTGATTCGTCATAATCTAGATGTGATGCATATTGAGAAGAATGTGTTTGACAATGTGTTTAATACTGTGATGAATGTTACGGGAAAGATAAAAGATAACGATAAGGCACGTTTGGACATGAAAGATATTTGTAAGCGTCCCAGATTAGAACTTTATGAATCTCCTAATGGTAAGATTGTCAAACCGCATGCAAGGTACACATTGTCCAAAAAGCAAGTTGAAGATGTGTGCACATGGGTTAAGTCTTTGAAACTACCAGATGGATATGCGTCAAACATTGCAAGGTGTGTTACGGGTGGGAAATTGCAAGGGATGAAGAGTAATGACTATCATGTGTTCATGGAGAGACTCATGCCTATAGCATTCTGGGATTTGCTTGATAAACCAATATGGGATGCTTTGACGGATCTTAGTCGTTTCTTCAAAGACTTATGTTCAAAATCATTAAATGAGAAGGACATGTCTGTACTTGAGAAGAACATCATAGAGATCATGTGTAAATTGGAAAAAATATTCCCACCTGGTTTTTTTGACTCCATGGAGCATTTGCAAATCCATCTTCCCTATGAAGCTCGTGTTGGGGGTCCAGTTCAATATAGATGGATATACCCATTCGAAAGGGTGATGGGAAACCTTAAGAGGAAGGTGAAGAATAGAGCTTATGTCGAGAGGTCGATATGTGAGGCATACAGTTTCGATGAGATATCTACGTTTGTCTTAGACTATTTTCCGGACGAAGTCTTGACAAAGGCCAATCGAGTATCGAGACATGATGATGGGGGAAATGTTGAACTAAATGGCCGGCTCTCTGTATTTGGTCTATCGGGCCGCGCTTATGGAAAAGGGAAGCGCATATTCCTCTCTGAGCAAGAATTACATGTTGCACATACTTACATTCTTCTCAATTGCGAGGAGATTGACGAATTTGTGAGGTACACATGTAAACTTGATAATTTATCTTTTAAGTTGAAAATTTATTCCAATATGTTAATTTTTATAACATGGTATAGATTGTACGATGACGAGTTAAAAGTGAAGCATCCCGGCATAACTGATAAAGATATTCAAATCAATCGGGATAAAAACTTTGCACTTTGGCTAAAGGACAAAGTAAGTTCAATTTTTAAGCACGTAGTTCAATTTTTAACTATGACTTCATTTAATAAGATGGAGTTTTTGTAGGCTTTTACTGAGGTATCAACGATTCCGGCTAATGTACAAGTCCTAGCTATAGGACCAGACAGGGACCAAGTCAGCCGCAATGGTTACAAAATAAATGGTTGTGAATTTTACACAAAGGCAAATGGGTGCGGTAACAGAACAACGAACTCTGGAGTGTGTATCCAAGGAGATTGTTACAATGAGCTTGGTCGTGCCTTTTATGGGGAGTTGGAGAAAATCGTAGAGTTGTCGTACAAGGGCACTTACGGGGGTCATATTCACTTGTTCAAGTGCCGTTGGTTTGATTCAGAAAAAGGGATACGTGTTGACAGACATGGAATCGTCGATATTGACCTCCATAGGTCTGCGTACTCCAATGAACCGTTTGTTTTACCAACTCAAACAGTACAAGTATACTACACTCCTAGTCCTATTAGGAAAAGGGATAGACCGCCTACAGATTGGCAAGTTGTAATTCATACTCCCGCGCGTAGTCGTGTAGAATTAGTTGATGGGGAGATTTACCAATAGCAGATGCTTCATAGTCAAACTATAATAAATGTGGAGAACGACAATGAAGTAATCCAGTTAGATGGTGGAGATGAACCACATGAATTAGATCCTGAGTCAATACTTGTGTCAGATGACATTGATACTGAGGAGGAAGAGTTATTGACTGAATCTAACACTGAATCTGAAGCAGATGATGGTTATGAATCTACAACACGTATACAAATTGATTCTGAATCAGACACTGACACTTGAAATGTATGTTTAGCATTACACTTTTTTATATTCATATATATACATGTTTATATCACTGTCATGCATGTTTATGTACTAAACTATTTAAATGTAACTTTTGTTTATTGTCATTTTATATTCATATATATACATGTTTATATCACTGTCATGTTTATTGTCATATATACATGTAATCAAACATGACTCATAATAACATGACTCATATATACATGTTTATTGTCAGATGGCTTCTGAAGCAGCGCAGAAAAAGCGCGGCTTGGGTAGGGGGCCTAATCATTTGCCCAAGGCCCCTAGTAATCCAGATGATCGGATTCTTATTCAGATTCGCCCTCCTCTGAATAGCACGTTCGTCCCGCATATATCATTTAAGATTCCATTTATTGTATATTGGTAATGTTTTGATTGATATTATATTGGTAATGTATATAGGTTTGAATTTTTTACTGCTTTAATTTGCAGTCAATCGTTATTGTTTTGGTCTTATATATTGTATTGAAAGTTTGTATATTTCTCTTGGTTTGTGTATTGGATGCCTAGAAATATCCATATATGCATGTCGTCGTGCATGTGGCTAGTCTATATTACAGGGGAGACTCTGGCGAATTTTTTTTAAGTATAAGTTTGAAAAATGTTCATAAGTATTATAACTTAGATATAATTTGCTTTAATATATGCTAATTGATGTTGTATATTATAGTGATTTTTTCGATAATAAGATCGTCAAGTGTATATCACAGCTGTGTTTACTGAATTGGCCTACACCTGTGATTACGTGAGCGAACACACCTATCGCCCACAAGGATGCTGTTTGGGCAGAATTTCAGGTATGTTTTTTTAATTATGACAAAGGATAATTATTTAGTATTCGAAGGATAATTATTTAGTAATATTTTTATTGTTGTTTTATTTGCAGAAAAGGTATAGATGGGAGGACGCGCAGGCTTCAGTGATACAGACATTATTTTAGCAGAAGTGCGCGGTCCGCACCAAAGACAATTTGAATAAAGAAAGACAAAAAGCCCTTCACAATGCAGAGATCGACCATCCAGGCCAGGGAGAGGATTACATGCACGAGGATAGTCCCTGGTGGTGCACCCAGGCCATATGGGCTGAGATGCGTGCTCAATGGAGGGCTGAGAGCTGGGTGAAAAGACGAAAGACTGCCGCCAGCAACAGATCCTCGGGTGTACCCGAAGGCGAAAAGGCTAAAGGGACATACAAGGGCGGTAGTATTTCACAGTTGCAGTATATCACTGCCCGAGTACGTATTTAATTACAAGTTTTAATATGTTTAAAATCATGAATTGTAGAAAATATATCACATTTTTACTTAGTAATATTATGCTTTTTTTGTATAGGAATCTCAGTCTCAAGGTACACCTATCCATTGGCTGGATGTGTACGTGGCCACCCGTGATGGTCTGCCTGAGGCTATCCAGATAGCGGTAATAAATTTTAACAACTTGATCTTGTTTATCAATGCTTACAGAATTAATTTATTTTTCACTATTTAATTGTTAACATGATGACAAGACACTTATAAGCGTTTATTGAATGAACGCTATCCTGAAGGCACTCCACGTTCGTCTATTGATCAAGAGTTGTGGGAGAGGGCGTCTGTTGTGAAGAAGAACTACATTAAAGGTCAAGGACAACGACGACGCCCATCCTTCAGTGGCTCAGGCTGCTCTTCTACCCAGTCTACACAGTCATCGAGCCATCCAGCTGTTCATACTCCGGCTGACTGTGTTAGAGCTATATGTCAAGATCGAAATCTTCTGACGATACTGGGTGGGCATCTGGGGGCTCTGGATCCTGAGGAGTTAGCTAAAGCAGTGGCGGCGGCAGCAACATCACAGCATGGGGATAGCGACGAGGTATAAAATCAATTTGTTATATATATTGTCGTAATATACCAATATTAACATAGTTAGTATATATTTGTAATTTATTTTATTATTTTGTTAATTACAGGGTGATCAAGGAGGCGATGATGCTTGACGTACCTGCTTTATATATATATCACTTTTGTAACTTATTGTATGTTCATAACTTGTATATTCAGTTATGTTATTTAAACTAGTTTTGAAACTAGTTTGGTGTATGTGTTGGTGGGTACAATGGATGTTTATTTTATTGTGTATGCTGCTTATCTTGTTGTGTATGTGGGTTGGGATAAAGCAGGTACAAAACAGGTACAGGTTTTTGGGAATTTTGCAAAACAACAAAAATCTGTTTATTTTTTTTTCATATCAGCGACCGCATGTGGTCGCTGATACTTATTAGCGACCGATCTAATATTTAAGACTATCAGCGACCGCATCCGGTCGTTGATACCGGTCGCTGACACGTGGACCACGTCAGCTATGTTCATAGTCCATGCTGACTCAGCTCAGCGACCGAATTTATCATTTCGGTCGCTCTTATCGGTAGCAGATATAGCGGTCGCTAATAGTGGTCGCTGATGCGTGCCTTAGCGACCAGATTTTGTGCGACGCCGATTAGCGACCGTATGCGGTCGCTGATATCTATCTGCGACTATATACGGTCGCTGATGAGCGGTCGCTGATAAACATTTTTCTTGTAGTGTCTGTTAAGCCCTCTAGTTTTAATTTAGACCCACCATGAATATGATCACATCCTTAGTGCCGGTTAAGTACTCTAAGATGTTTTTCACTGACTCATAGTGAACTTCTCCAGAATATAACTGATTAACATCAGGTCTCGTACATTTCATTGCATACATGATAGTTACTCATGCGATCTCTCTTTAATGTGTCTATGGGGACTATTCCATGACTCATCAACATGAGACAACTCTTGGAGTTTGCCATGCTAAACGACTTTAGCATCAAATGAATATACGTTCCTTGGGTTAAGTCGAACATCCTCTTGAATCTATCTATATAGATTTGTATCCCTAATTAAGATACTCTTCCCAAATCATTCATGGAGGAATTTTTTGACAACTTTATCTTTACTGATTATAGCATTAGTATGTCATTCCTTATACATAGTATATCAATATATAATTTTGGAAATATCACGGTGCTCCCACTGACCCTTTTGTACACATTAGGTTCATTCTTATTTGTGATAAAATCAAACCCTTTTGATTTGTTTCATCAAAATGAATGTTCCATTTTTGAGAAGCTTGCTTCAATCCATTTCTCTGAATGTCTACAACTCTTACCTCATCGTATGTAACTGGATCATCATCATCTATGATGCGTACCTCATCATCATCATCATCTATGATGAATCCATACCTCCTAGGTTTCTTCGATACTATTCCAGATTTATGATTCGGTTGTGGTACAATAGGTCTATCTACAGGTTCCTCTTATTTAACTTATATTGATTTGTGGTTCTTGAACTCTTCAAGATCTATTATCCTCCCACTAGCCCCTTCAATGATAAACACATTTATCTTAGAAGGCAGTATGTTTCACAATAAACACCTTTTGCTAAGTAGGATTATAGAACATATACCCTAAACTTACTTTAGGATGTCCCACAAATCTATACTTGTCAAATCTTGTCTCAAGCTTATCCTTTAAAATCTTTTCACATAAGCTGGACAACCCCTTATCTTAACTTACTTAAAATTAGGAATCCTTCCTATCCATAACTTTTATGGAATTTTATGACCAGATTTTGAGATTACCTTTTTTAGATATGCAGCCATTTCTAGGATATTACCCTAAAAGGATATTGGAATGTCGATAAAATCATTATGGAGCACACCATGTCCAATAAGGTACGATTTTTTTTCCCAGATACATCAATTAATTATTGCGTATCAGGAGGCGTCGATTGTGAGAAAACCATTTGAGATGATCTAGAAACTTATTGCACAAGTATTTATTCCTTGATCTAATCAAAGAATCTTAATACTTTGCCAATTATTTTCACTTCTAAATTCTTTGAACCTTTCAAATAATTCACACTTGTATTTCAGCAAATACACACATTCAACTCTTTGAATGATCATCTCATTTTCTTATACTAATTTGTTCAATATGTAAAATTATTTTTCACGTAAGTCAAGTATACAAAATCCATTAAGTAATATTCCAGTTCCATATAAAATATTATTATTATAAATAGAACAACAATTGTTCTTAAATATAATACCAAAGATATCATTATCTAACAACAAAATAGAAATAATGTTTTTAACAAGAACTGGAATACATTAACAACTTATTGACTTGATTAATAGATTTACCCGTAGGCATTGCTAAACTATAAGTTTCTATGGCTAAGGTAGCAACCTTTGCTTCATTTCTCACACATAGAATTACTTATCTTTGTTTAGCTTTCTACTTCTACTTAGTCCCTTCATAAATCTATATTTATGATAACTAAAGTTGGTATTCAATACCCACGTAAAACCTTAACTTAAAGAAAATTTTTTTTAAATCATGAACAAAATTGTATTTGTAACCGAAACTTCACTAAGCTTCTTCTAGTTATCCTCTGCAAGATGCTTCTTGCAGTTTTCTTTCCAATGTCCTGGCTTATTGCAGTGAAAGCAAACTCATTTATTATCTGTATCAGTTTTGTTCTTATTATCCTTTGTTTTTTGCCTTTCTATTTACCTTCTTTGAATTGATCTTCTTTTCAGAAGATCCTTTGACTCCTACCAATAAGACATGGTCTTTTCTTGGTTGGAAAGTGACTCTCAACATTTTTTAACATGTTAAGCAAATCAGCGAAGCTGATATCTAGCTTGTTCATATAAAAAATTCACAACAACTGTGAGAAGGAGTCTGAGAGTGAGTGCAAGATCAAATCTTGGCTCAACTCTCCATCCATGACAAAACCTATTGTCCTAATTGATCAATCAAATTGATAATGTTAACGACTTTTATCTGTACTGTAGTGTCATCGGTCATTCTAGATCGGAAGAGCTCCTTAGATATCTGATATCTATCAGTCCTACTTTCCTCACCATAAACTACTTGATGTGCAGGAGTATAGTAGGAGCATCCATAGTTTCATGCAGATGCTGAAGCACGTTACTCATGGATGTGAGAATGATGCATTGAGCCAACTGTGCATCATCTTGCCACTTTCTAAAAATAGCAATCTCTTCCTCAGAGGCATTATCTGCAACCATTGCAGGGATAGGCGTATTAAGGACATAAGATAGCTTTTCAGCCATGAGAACTATTCTTAATTTCCTTAACCAATCCATTTAATTTGGTCCGGTTAAATAGCATCTAATATGCTTCGTAATGATAGTAATTTAGACATTGTAAAATTCTGTAAATAAATTTGTAATTAACAATATTTTAGCATACATTCTTTTATTAATTACCAAAATAAATTAGGTCTTGTTTTAAATTGGTATCTCCCACTATTTTTTTTCAAACTATATTACCCTCAATATATATAGTTCGGCAATATCTAATTAAAGATATGCTAGTGAGAATAAGGATCCCATTTCAAATGTATATAGCATTGTGTGTGCACAACAATCTATATATAAATAAATAGGTAGACAACTCTTTATCAATTACATCAACTATGCAACTTCTTGTATTTTACCTCTTAGATCATAATGGTCAAGTGTGTGCACATCCGAACTAAAATGATCTAAGTTAAGTCATACCTAGCACTTCCATATATTTAAAAGAAAAACAATGTCCTTGTGTGTGCACAACAAAACAGCATTGTTCGGTCTATTTATAAGCATTAAATGTAATAAAACAACATCTTAAATATTTAATACTTGCCTTGTGTGTGCACAACAAACTCATATTAAATATTTAATACTCTATTGCTTTACCATGCTAGAAGGCGACGTTCGATATTCTAAATATCTTTGAACGTTACAACTTAATATAATTTATTTGAGGGTTTTGTTATTAATTTGTCTCATCTTGTATAGCGCGCATGCACACACACACACACACACACACACACACACACACACACACACACACACACACACACACACATATATATATATATATATATATATATATAATATATATATATATATATATA
The DNA here is from genome assembly GCA_016801055.1 of Panax notoginseng. NCBI lineage: Eukaryota > Viridiplantae > Streptophyta > Magnoliopsida > Apiales > Araliaceae > Panax > Panax notoginseng. The sequence continues at coordinate 59,017,417 of CM029012.1, forward strand.
TAATACTAGCATGCATATATAGAATACTATATTCTACCCGGATTGATTATGGACTTTATTCTAGTTTGGTTCACTAGAGCCACCAAGTGAACCAAAAGGTCAAACCTAGGGGTGCACGAATTAATATTTAAATATAACTATTACATTTAAACATGGGCTCCATTACAAACGAGTTTTCAAGCGCTCCTTGTTCCTTGATCTTCAATTCTTCAAAATTAATTCTAACTATTCATATTACAAAACTATTTAAAATAAATAGAAACCTTAATCAGCAGTCAAGGGGAAGTACATAGGAGAGAGATAGAATTTACATTTAGAAAAATTAGAGAAAATGAGGTACGCAGACCTCATTTAATAAAACACATACATTCATGCATCCAACTAAAATAAAATCTAATCACATTGGTCAATAGTCCATAATGAATCTCATTTATTATCATACACATCACCATATGCATCAATATATAACATTCATCTCATGAATAATAAACATTCAATATATATATTGATATCATTTAATTGGCAAATTTAGTTAGTATAAAATCTAATTTTGAATCAAAATAAACTCCTTTATTTTAATCCAAATTTAAATTAAAATAAGCCTCTTTTATTTTAATTTATCTTATTTTGAATAAAATAAACTATTTTATTTTAATCAAAATTTTTAATCAAAATAAACTCATTTATTTTAATTAATTATATAATTCAATTCCAAGTAAAAAAAAACTCTTTATTAAAGAAAACACGAATTCTCTTTCCTATTCACAAATAAACTCTTTTATTTTGAATAATATGAAATCTTATTCCATATCTAAATAAACTCCTTTATTTAAGGAAACATGGATTCACTTTTCTATTCACAAATAAACTCTTTTACTTTGAATAATATAAATTTTATTCCATATCTAAATAAACTCCTTTATTTAAGAAAACATGGATTCACTTTCCTATTCACAAATAAACTATTTTATTTAAGAAAACATGGAATCCAATTTTAACTCCAATTAGTTATCATGGAATCTAATTCCAACTCTAATTAGTTAACATGAAATCTAATTTTAAAATTAAAATAAACTCTTTATTTTAATATTAAAATAAACCTTTTATTTTAAGATTAAAACAAATTTTTATTTTAATTATAAAATAATTAAGGTTTTATATATAAAACCGTACATTTAGTATTAATATATTGTATAATATATAATATAAACCGAACTTTTATTAACATGTGAATTCTGTAAACATGACTCACAAAATAATATTATATATATATATATATATATATATATATATATATATATATATATATATATATATATATATATATATATATATTGAATCAAAGTTAAGTTACAGACTTTGGAAATCATAAATCATTATACCTATTAAGACTTTGGAAATAATATTATATCTTAATAAATACTTATAGCTATATAATTATTAATAGGTATAATGATTAGCCCTACACATGAAGTACTGATAACATATACTCCAAGCCGCGGAAGTAACTATATACTTATATATATATATATATATTAAAAACCATACAACATATGCTGGATCAACCCTTTCAAAAAAACAGGCTTGCAACCAACAGCTTTCGAAAAATCAATTTCGCCCTATTTTTTTTTTATTTTATACAGCAAAATTATGTCCAATTAAATTATTCTAAATACATATCAATATACATATCAAATTAAAATAATTAATAATTCGCATAAAGGTTTGGCTCTGATACCACTGTTAGGTTTGTAATATTCATGAACGCAATCAAATTGCAAAAAATAAGCGGAAACGTGAAAAAAAATCAGAGTTTAAAAAAAATTACAAACCATATACCCGTATCATCCTTAATGCACAATTATTAATTAAACGAAAAGATAAAGAAAAAGAATCATACCCTTGAAGATTCGAGGTTGCTCAGGTACAAGTTCACCTCCAAATCTTTTTCTCGTTCAACTTGAATCTACCGGGTTTGGTTTCTTCCTTTGATCAACGTTAGCCACCCAAGTGTTTGGCCTCTAGAGGTGATCCACCAAGGAAGAAGAAATATTCAAGAAGAAAGGTGGTTGGCTAAACCCTAGTTTTCTATCTCTATAGAAAAAGAGCGTATTCTCCAACCATTGGAATTACGTCTGTTGTGAAAAAGTCAACAACTACCCTACACCCATAATAAGACTCCTAAATAGATGTAGGTAACCCTCCTTAACAATTAAGGAATTACGTTTTATTTTAATTAAGTAAATTCCTTTAATTAATTATGCTCCCAATCTCATTATGAATAATTAATTAAACTCTTTTAATTAATTAGTCTCCTAATCTTATTAGGAATAAATGAGAGTACTTTTATTAAATTAATTCCCAAACTCCTTTATAAATAATAATAATAATAATAATAATAATAATAATAATAATAATAATAAGACTCCTCTTATTAATTTATATTTAATATTTCCAAAATATTAAATAATAAATATTAAGTTATTTAATTTATTCTATCACCATAGATTAAATTAAATATACTTAACTTATTATTACGATTATGCCATTAACTTCTTAAATAATTATTCTTCCTTTTATGGTGTGACCCTTTAGGTTCTCCATATTAAACCGATTGTGAATAAATCAATTAGAACAATTCTAATCTTATTTAAATAAATAAATTAAACTATTAATTTATTTAAATAAATAATATTTATTCTACAATAGGGATAAGCCTTCCTAGCGATCAACAACTTTCCAGATAATATAGATTTTAACATTAATCATAAAAGAACTTTTGAGTAAATAATTACCGTACAATTCAATCCTTCCACCATATAATATCCCAATTAAATATAAGACACGGAATTACTGTCAAGTCTTATTTTATTTAATTATATGTATTTCGACTCTTAAATGTACAACACCAAATAATACAAATTAGAAACTCCTTTCTAATTTTATTTTGCCTTAGCCAAGGACTACTGGGTTGCCATTTATCGAATCATATAGGACATTTCTCTTCTTTTACTAGAAGTGATATATTCTTTATTGATCATACATTATCTCCATGTACAACTTATTATACCCTAGCATACCCTTTGATATACCCTAAGGGTCTTAAGGAATAAATTAAAGTATAACTTATCATACACAAGATACTATGATGATCTCAAGTCCAAGGATCACTTGTACTACTATCACTACAGGAATTCCTATTGACAGGCAAGTAAAACTTTATTAGGTATTCCTTAGCGAGCCACATTCAGTGAACTTATTCTCTAATAAGTACCTACATATTTACTTTAGTGTCTCCACATAAATGATCATAAAATTAATCATCCTCATCCAATGCGCAAACAACGTATGTACCAATCTATTCGGATTCACTAATCCCCAATTTAGTAATCCAATAATTGGGAACTATTTTAGTTTTAAGCTTTCTAAGAATTTAGATCTCATTAGAATGATCATCATCATTATTCTAAAAGCATTGCTTAAAACTATGGGTTTATCACATATCATAAAACAGCATCATGTAGATAATTAAAAGCCTTTAATAAATTAATACTTTTTATTAATAAATGAATAAGATTGTTACAAAGTATATGCTTTATCATCAAACATGATTGGCTTGTGTGCATACTACTTTTAATTTGGTCTAACGAATTCCCCTGCAACATTTATAGACATAATGAACAAGGTGTTTAAGCCATTCTTAGATAAATTCGTTGTGGTGTTCATCGATGATATTCTAGTGTATTCCAAAACCAAGGAGGAGCATGTAGAACATTTGATGGTGACATTGGAGGCATTAAGAAGAGAGAAGTTGTACGCTAAGTTTTCAAATTGTGAATTCTGGATAGAGCGTGTGCAATTACTTGGACATGTGATTGACAAGGATAGAATTTCGGTAGATCCATCAAAGGTTGAAGCTATGATAAATTGGGATCAGTCGAAGACACTGTCAGAAATTAGGAGTTTCCTAGAATTAGTAGGTTATTTCATAAGATTCATTTAGGATTTTTCCGAAATTATGACTCTGTTGACGAATTTGACTAGGAAAGTAGTGAACTTTGTTTGGACGGAGAAGTGTGAAGAAAAATTTCAAGAGTTGAAGAAGAGGTTGAGTACGACACCTATGTTGTCTCTCCTTGATAGCATAGGAAATTTTATGGTATATAGTGATGCATCGCATAAAGGACTAGGATGTGTACTTATATAAAATGGCAAGGTCATTACGTATGCGTCGTGACAATTGAAGGACTACAAGAAGGGATATCTGGCTCATGATTTGGAATTGGCTGCGATGGTGTTTGCTTTGAAGATACGGAGGCACTATCTCCACTGGGAGAAGTGTGAGACATATACAGACCATAAGAGTCTGAAATATATTTTCACACAAAAGGATCTAAACATGTGTCAGAGGATATGGTTGGAATTGATAAAAGACTATGACTGTGAGATTCTATATCATCCGAGTAAACCAAATGTTGCTGCCGATGCCTTAAGTAGAAAGAGTCGGGAGAAACTGTCTATGTTAACCGCTCGGGATGAGCTAATCTCGGCAATGGCGAAGCTAGAGTTGGAGGTGAATTATCCAAAGGAGTCCGACAAGAAACTGTTCCAGATATAGACCAGTCCAAATTTAGTGGATACGGTTAAGGAAGCACAACGTCAGGATAAGGAATGTCAAGAGATGAGGAAAAGAGTGTCTTAAGGTGAAGAGTTAAAATTCAAAGCTGATGCGAAAGGGTTATTGAGATTTAAGGGAAGAATTTGGGTTCCACCAGTACCAGAAGTAAAGGAGGAAATTTTGAGTGAGACTCATAGTTCAAGGTATTCAATTCACCCGGGGAGTAACAAAATGTACCAGGATCTCCAACAACATTTTTGGTGGCCGAATATGAAAAGGGACGCTGCTGATTGTGAGGCAAAGTGTTTGACATGTCAAAAGGTTAAAGTAGAGCACCAGAGGCTGAATGGGTTGTTACAACCATTGGAAATACCATAATGGAAATGGGATCATATCACAATGAATTTTGTAGTAGGTCTTCCAACGACTCAAAAAGGTTTTAACGCGATTTGGGTTATCATTGTGAGGGCCCCGAATCCAGGTCCTAAATCACATCGGATCCGGTTCGATCATTCTATACAACTATTACTATTTGCGGAAGATATAAACATAAATTGTTTATACAATACATATACTCACTATTCCCCAAGGTCGAGTAACCTTAACTTAATACACATTTCATAACGTCTCTAACATATAACATTATTAACATACAATACTTATACAATTTAGCTGCACACATATCCTAACGCTGGAACTATATTTAACCTTTCCTTATATCCGACACATTGGCCTTAATCTGCAATGTTTTATCATGATATAGTAAGGGTGAGCATGAAAGTTGCCCAGCAAGTTTAAGTACAACAATATAACGATATATCATGATTGAAGAGTTTGAATAATAAGCTGGCTATAATTCAACAATATAATTATGAACTAGCAGGAACAAGTTTATGACTGAACAAGTATATAACCTGAACAAATATTTCTGAACCGAAGGGTAATGAAGGTGATCAGCCTTTCATACCTGACTTATACATGCAATATGTACAGAGTACAATTCATGGTAACCAGCAATGATTAACCATAAGCTTATATGAATGAAACAACTCTTTAGTAGAGTTAAGTAAAACAAACTTGCCTGAACCGTTGATTACCGCAACGAAATTTATAACGATTTATCCGAAGACCTAATATTAGTAATATAGATCTCCAATATTAAAATAATATCATCATAATATAATACTATTATATATAAAGACATACATAGAATAACCTAAACACATAGCACATAACCCTATCAGATCTATAACACACATAAAACTCGGTATCAAGTCAAACTATTATAGTCTATCTTGATTCCGATAAAATTCTAACGTCTCGACGGTCTAGTCGGACTTTTATCGAGTCTAAGTTTAATTAAAATCTGCCTAAACACTTAACAATTAACTTAGATAATTTTATTAAGAGTCAAAATATTTTTCACAGACTTGTAATAATTTTTTCAATCATTAAAAATGTATTTAAATGAATTAAATACCACATAATTCTTTTATCATTAATATTTATTTATTATCAAATATTAATGAAAATCATCACATAATATTATAATATATTTATAATATATCAAAGTATTATTTTTTAATACTTTAAAATTATATTTATATAATTTTTAGACCGTTAAATTCAATATCCGGTAATTACTATTAATATTAAAATATTAATATTTTCATGACAAAATATCAAAAGTTATAGTTTATAACTTAAAATATTTTATAACACTTAAATCATTTTTATATGATTTATAAAGCATTAAATCCATTTTTCCTTAATTTATTTAATATAGTTATTAAATAAATTAATTATCATTATTATTGATTAATTAATGAAATTCATCACACAAATATTAAAAGTCACTGAAAATAACTTAAAATATTTTCTTATAACATAATATTATTTTTCATGATTTTTCATGAATTAAAATCATTTTTAAATAATTTATTTAATATTATAATTAAATAAATTAAATACCATTTATATTCCAAAAATATTAAATATTTATGAAATATACTCTAAATAATTAAAAACTATTTTTCAGAATTTAAAATAATTTTTCAAAATTTATTTTGTATTTTTAATAATTAAAAACCATTTTTATCAATTTTTAAATAATTTTCAGAAAATAATAATAATAAACTGTCGATAAAGGGCCCTATAGCGACAGAACCGTCGCTATAGGTGTTCTTGGTGTTCTTGATACCTGCCCAGATCTTCAAGTCAGTGGACAAGCTAGGTGGTTTGACCACAAATGAATCTGGGTTCCGGTCGATTTCTGGTCTTATAATGTTTCTGGTTATGTAGTATAATTGTAATACTACAATAATGAACAAGTACCATAGCCATAACACGACTAAATTGCAAGATTTAAGCTTCAGAAAAGTCTGACATCGCTGTTCTTCATTTCTGGATTTTCCAGAAAATGAAGAACAGACGATGGTCCCCTCTCCCGATCCTTATAACTTGAGTTCTAAGTTTTGTTTGTGTAAAGTAATGGATGTATCCTGTAGTGGAGATGTCAGGCTTCATTTATATAACAACAAATCATCATAACAACAACAGATGCACACGATTCAAGCCGGTCAAACTAGGGGTCAGGACACGGTTCTTGAAGATCTGGGTTTTCCCAGAATCTAAATCAGGTCATACGGTCAACGGTCGTTTGACCATCATTAACTACGAATCCGTTAAGGATCTGAGTAATATAAGAGCATATATGTGTAGTCCATATGTCCAGCTACAACATCAAACTAACATCATATCATAAACCATTACCAGAAGCAAGATCAAGGGCCTAGAAAATCACTGTCAGATTTCTGAAAATTTTCTGGGCTGCCCAGAAAGCATAGCCGTGGTCGGTCAACGCCTTTTGACCGCTTGTATCATACAATCTAGACTTGCTATGACCTTGATTAAAGTTTCAGAACAAAGATCACATGCCATACTATAGATTCATAACATAAAACACCATAAAAATCTAACACAGAAGAATCTAGAGGCTCTGACATTTGCTTGTCAGACCTTATTTTCCAACTTTTCCCGATTTGATAAATCTTTAATTTCGAGCATCTAACTGATATGGATCTGAGTTTTGACAACCCAGATCATCAAATGACACTCTAATACACAACTCTAACCAACAAACAACAACATTAAACATCAAATCAAAAGATTTCTAGGTTTAGGGTTTTATACCTTTTGAGCTTTGATTTTTGATTCTGATCTTAATGATCTGTTCATGGCTTGTTATGGACTGATACTAGCTTATCTTATCTCACTTTCTCACTCTACATTTCAAAAATTTTGGAGAGAGAAAGTCTTGGGAGAAAAATAAAATTAAAGTACCATTTTCTCTCTCTCTTTAAACTATAAAATGTAATAATGCAATGTAATGGGCTGGCAAGGATGGCTGATTGCTGGTGGTTTAAGGCAACATGGAGTAGGTGTAGTTGCTCACCAACCAAATATATGGCAAGATTTATACACCAACCTATTAAAGAATGCAATAAGGGCACAATGATCATTTTTCATTTAATTTTAATTTTAGAATGGTTATTTTGGACAATTGACCAAACCCTTAGGGTTTAGGGTTTGGGAAAATTTAGGGTTTAGGGTTTAACCCTTAATTTTGCAATTTAATTTCTAACATTTCCGAATTTCGATTTTCAAAATGGAAAATTAATATTTCTAAATTATAATTAGGATTTTCTAATTATATTAAAATTTCTTAATCACTAATTAAATCTTGCTAATTAGGATAAGTATTTCCTAATTAAAATTACTAATTAAGCAATTAGGGTCAAAATCACGGATTAGGGTGTATAACCCAAAATTACGATTTTAAATAGAAAATAATTTTCTAAAATAGAAATTAGATTAGAGTTTTCTAATTACTCATACCTTGAAAATTAGGATTAATATTTCCTAATTAACATTAAAAGTATTTAATTAACACTTTCGTTTTTCCCGAATTATAAATTAGGGTTTCTAACCTAGAAATTAGGATTTTCAAAAATGTGAAATTAGGGTTTGCTAATTAATTAAGTTTTTCCCTAATTAATATTATAATTGTTAGCATTTAAACAATATAATAATCATTTAAGTTTCCAGATTAGGGTTTCATGCACCGAGTTAGGGTTTTGGATTTCTGGAACTGAAATTAGGGTTTTCAGAACCGGTTTCTAGGGTTTCTTGTTAAACGCTATGATTTTCTAACCGAACGTTGACGTTCTTAATTTATACCTAAGGTTTGTTACAGATGTCAATTATCTGGTCAACCCTTGACCCCTAACCACATATTGTACACATATACACAGAACATATTTACGTATTTTCTTAATCCTGAATAATTCACCTAAATCCTTCATAGAATTTTGAAATTCTCAAAATTCCTTCTTAAAAATATCAAACGCATACACTTATTTTCTGTCTAGGTTCTAATTTTGAACCTTAAATCAATAAATAAAAATTTTAAAAATATTCAAAATTCTCGGGTTGTCACATTCACCCCTTCTTCTAAAAATTTTGTCCCCCGAAATTTACCCGTCATCTTACACCATACATCATATACCATACACCATCACATGCTATCGAATACATCTCTCACCAGCGTTAAAATTTTCAAATTGTGCTGAGGGGTCATATAGACCATGAACTACTGAGGTTTATAGGTATTACTACCTGCTACCTATTTTAATTAAGAAAAAGGTATTCTACCCCATACAAAGGTTAACAGTATGTTTACAATCACAAAGAAGGTAAACTACCGATGCGGGTACTTTAGATGATCAATCTATTGTACCTTAGTAATCGGAACGACTATATGCGTTCTTAGATTAGAATATTTTATCCAATTAGTATATCCTCATTTTCAGGGTTGTTCACCTCAGACTTATCATAAGATTCCGCACCAAAACAATTTGGTTCGGGAAATTTCTTTCAATGAACACGTAGAGTTTTCATAAACTTTAGTCTAGCTGAATCGAATAGCATAGACCCATATCAATAATTCAATTCAATCGAATTATTTAGGTGTAGCCAAACCCCGTTGGCAAATTAAACTTTTGAAAACATTTTCGAGAATGACGTCATAATGTCGTACTGTATTAACAGTCCGTTTGAGGATGCCGTCATTATATGACTTTGTCATAACACATCATACAATAGTGGAACAATGATTTTAGATCAAATTCACACTAAGTATTCCTGTATTTACAACTCCATCAATTTTTTATCATCTCTGCACCAGGTTACATGGTACATGAGTGATAAATAAAAGTTATTTTGATATTTCAAATCATTTGCATCTAGCTGGAATAAGTAGCATAGACTATACTTTAAACCGTTTTAAAAATGATTACGAATCTACAAATTTTATTTTAAAGGCACATAGTGCGTAGTTAGCTTGATGTCAAAATTTTGAAGTCTAACATAGCCAGGAGTTTTGGAAAACTTATTTCTTCACTAGTAATCATTTGCTTAACAATCTATCTGTTCCTATTATCCTCAATATTCTGTTTACACACAACTATACCCAGTTCGTCACACCACACTTATGAGTTCATTTACTTTCCACAATTATATGAGTTTAAGAACTTGTCCTAGTCTGACCTTTGGCGTCCGTTCGTTGAGGGGTTCATAAACATTTCATATAACTATGAGTCAAGTATGTCACATAAGTATGAGTTTTAAGAACTCGTACTTAACCTTATATCCTCTACCTATGACCTATCTATCTTTTATACACACGAGAAAGGAATCACCCTCTCAACATGCATATAGCAAATAGCGCGACACAACATTTCAATGATTATCAGTATCAGAAACTAAGTGTCGTCAAACCAAACTTAGCCACTAATCAATATAGGAAGCTAAGCGCACAATTCCCCGCCCATACAAAGAATTGGTCAACCTAACCACTATATCGATCAGGAAGCTAAGTGATTCTAAAACCAAGTACAAATTCCCTGCCCATACAAAGAATCATATAACTTAGCTACTGACATGAGTCCTCAATTAAAATTCCCACCTAATCTTAACACCCTTCTCATTACGAATTTCATTTAATCTGTATTCATAATCCATAACTCTCTCATGAGTTTTCATAGTACTATTTCATAGTACAACTTACACACAACATCTTGTTGTAAACTGTTCAATCATTAGATTGATTCTTCTCCCTGTTATCACCTTATCAGATCACGGGGTGATCTTATCGTATATATTACGATTTATTTCTATGTCTTAATTGTTTTGTTTTACGATCTTCTATCACAGCACTTTTAGTCTTTTAGACTTTATCTATTCACCATTACTGTTTAACTTTATTATCAGAGTTAGAGAACTCTATATCTTATAACTCGCCGAGATTCGTCTTTGAATCTTACCGACCAACTAACTATATGTGAGTTAGATCTTATCCTAATCACTGCGGTTATTAATCTCAAGTATTCCTACCTAAGGTTCATAACCCACAGCTCTGATACCAACTGTGAGGGCCCCGAATCCAGGTCCTAAATCACCTCGGATCCGGGTTCGATCATTCTATACAACTATTACTATTTGCGGAAGATATAAACATAAATTGTTTATACAATACATATACTCACTATTCCCCAAGGTCGAGTAACCTTAACTTAATACACATTTCATAACTTTTCTAACATATAACATTATTAACATACAATACTTATACAATTTAGCTGCACAAATATCCTAACGTTGGAGCTGTCTTTAACTTTTCCTTGTATCCGACGCATTCGCCTTAATCTGCAATGTTTTATCATGATATAGCAAGGGTGAGCATGAAAGTTGCCCAGCAAGTTTAAGTACAACAATATAACGATATATCATGATTGAAGAGTTTGAATAATAAGCTGGCTATAATTCAACAATATAATTGTGAACTAGCAGGAACAAGTTTATGACTGAACAAGTATATAACCTGAACAAATATTTCTGAACCGAAGGGTAATGAAGGTGATCAGCCTTTCATACCTGACTTATACATGCAATATGTACAGAGTACAATTCATGGTAACCAGCAATGATTAACCATAAGTTTATATGAATGAAACAACTCTTTAGTAGAGTTAAGTAAAACAAACTTGCCTAAACCGTTGATTACCGCAACGAAATTTATAACGATTTATCCGAAGACCTAATATTAGTAATATAGATCTCCAATATTAGAATAATATCATCACAATATAATACTATTATATATAAAGACATACATAGAATAACCTAAACACATAACACATAACCCTATCAGATCTATAACATACATAAAACTCGGTATCAAGTCAAACTATTACAGTCTATCTTGATTCCGATAAAATTCTAACGTCTCGACAATCTAGTCGGACTTTTTTCGAGTCTAAGTTTAATTAAACTCTACCGAAACACTTAACACTTAACTCAGATAATTTTATTAAGAGTCGAAATATTTTTCACAGACTTGTAATAATTTTTAAATAATTATTACCAGTTATCCTGATTTTTCAATCATTAAAAACGTACTGAAATGAATTAAATACCACATAATTCTTTTACCATTAATATTTATTTATTATCAAATATTAATGAAAATCATCACATAATATTATAATATATTTATAATATATCAAAGTATTATTTTTTTAATACTTTAAAATCATATTTATATGATTTTTAGACCATTAAATTCATTATCCGGTAATTGCTATTAATATTAAAATATTAATATTTTCATGACGAAATATCAAAAGTTGTAGTTTATAACTTAAAATATTTTTATAACATTTAAATCATTTTTATATGATTTATAAAGCATTAAATCCATTTTTCCTTAATTTATTTAATATAGTTATTAAATAAATTAATTATCATTAATATTGATTAATTAATGAAATTCATCACACAATATTAAAAGTCACTGAAAATAACTTAAAATATTTTCTTATAACATAATATTATTTTTCATGATTTTTCATGAATTAAAATTATTTTTAAATAATTTATTTAATATTATAATTAAATAAATTAAATACCATTTATATTCCAAAAATATTAAATATTTATGAAATATACTCTAAATAATTAAAAACTATTTTTCAGAATTTAAAATAATTTTTTAGAATTTATTTTGTATTTTTAATAATTAAAAATCATTTTTAGCAATTTTTAAATAATTTCCAAAAAACAATAATAATAAATTGTCGGTAAAGGGCCCTATAGCGACAGAACCGTCGCTATAGGTGTTCTTTGTGTTCTTGATACCTGCCCAGATCTTCAAGTCAGTGGACAAGCTAGGTGGTTTGACCACAAATGAATCTGGGTTCCGGTCGATTTCTGGTCTTATAATGTTTCTGGTTATGTAGTATAAGTGTAATACTACAATAATGAACAAGTACCATAGCCATAACACGACTGAATTGCAAGATCTAAGCTTCAGAAAAGTCTGACATCGCTGTTCTTCATTTCTGGGTTTACCAGAAAATGAAGAACAGACGATGGTCCGCTCTCTCGGTCCTTATAACTTGAGTTCTAAGTTTTGTTTGTGTAAAGTAATGGATGTATCCTGTAGTGGAGATGTCAGGCTTCATTTATATAACAACAAATCATCATAACAACAACAGATGCACACGATTCAAGCCGGTCAAACTAGGGGTCAGGACACGGTTCTTGAAGATCTGGGTTTTCCCAGAATCTTCATCAGGTCATACGGTCAACGGTCGTTTGACCATCATTAACTACGAATCCGTTAAGGATCTGAGTAATATAAGAGCATATATGTGTAGTCCATATGTCCAGCTACAACATCAAACTAACATCATATCATAAACCATTACCAGAAGCAAGATCAAGGGCCTAGAAAATCACTGTCAGATTTCTGGAAATTTTCTAGGCTGCCCAGAAAGCATAGCCGTGGTCGGTCAACGCATTTTGACCGCTTGTATCATACAATCTAGACTTGCTATGACCTTGATTAAAGTTTCAGAACAAAGACCACATGCCATACTATAGATTCATAACATAAAACACCATAAAAATCTAACACAGAATAATCTAGAGGCTCTGACATTTGCTTGTCAAACCTTATTTTTCAACTTTTCCCGATTTGATAAATCTTTAATTTCGAGCATCTAACTGATATGGATATGAGTTTTGACAACCCAGATCATCAAATGACACTCTAATACACAACTCTAACCAACAAACAACAACATTAAACATCAAATCAAAAGATTTCTAGGTTTAGGGTTTTATACCTTTTGAGCTTTGATTTTTGATTCTGATCTTAATGATCTGTTCATGGCTTGTTATGGACTGATACTAGCTTATCTTATCTCACTTTCTCACTCTACATTTCAAAAAATTTGGAGAGAGAAAGTCTTGGGAGAAAAATGAAATTAAAGTGCCATTTTTTCTCTCTCTCCTTAAACTATAAAATGGAATAATGCAATGTAATGGGCTGGCAAGGATGGCTGATTGCTGGTGGTTTAAGGCACATGGAGCAGGGTTAGTTGTTTACCAACCAAATATATGGCAAGATTTATACACCAACCTATTAAAGAATGCAATAAGGGCACAATGGTCATTTTTCATTTAATTTTAATTCTAGAATGATTATTTTGGACAATTGACCAAACCCTTAGGGTTTAGGGTTTGGGAAAATTTAGGGTTTAGGGTTTATCCCTTAATTTTGCAATTTAATTTCTAATATTTCTGAATTTCGGTTTTCAAAATGGAAAATTAATATTTCTAAATTATAATTAGGATTTTCTAATTATATTAAAATTTCTTAATCACTAATTAAATCTTGCTAATTAGGATAAGTATTTCCTAATTAAAATTACTAATTAAGCAATTAGGGTCAAAATCACGGATTATGGTGTATAACCCAAAATTACGATTTTAAATAGAAAATAATTTTCTAAAATAGAAATTAGATTAGAGTTTTCTAATTACTCATAAGTTGAAAATTAGGATTAATATTTCCTAATTAACATTAAAAGTATTTAATTAACACTTTCGTTTTTCCCGAATTATAAATTAGGGTTTCTAACCTAGAAATTAGGATTTTCAAAAATGTGAAATTAGGGTTTGCTAATTAATTAAGTTTTTCCCTAATTAATATTATAATTGTTAGCATTTAAACAATATAATAATCATTTAAGTTTCCAGATTAGGGTTTCATGCACCGAGTTAGGGTTTTGGATTTCTGGAACTGAAATTAGGGTTTTCAGAACCGGTTTCTAGGGTTTCTTGTTAAACGCTATGATTTTCTAACCGAACGTTGACGTTCTTAATTTATACCTAAGGTTTGTTACAGATGTCAATTATCTGGTCAACCCTTGACCCCTAACCACATATTGTACACATATACACAGAACATATTTACGTATTTTCTTAATCCTGAATAATTCACCTAAATCCTTCACAGAATTTTGAAATCCTCAAAATTCCTTCTTAAAAATATCAAACGCATACACTTATTTTCTGTCTAGGTTTTAATTTTGAACCTTAAATCAATAAATAAAAATTTTAAAAATATTCAAAATTCTCGGGTTGTCACAATCATGGATCGACTGACGAAATCAGCGCATTTCTTACCGATCAAGATCAAATTTAATTTAGTTCAGTTAGCGAAATTGTATGTGAAGGAAATCGTTTCAAGGCACGGTGTTCTAGTGTCTATAGTTTCTGATCGAGATTCACGTTTTACATCGAACTTCTAGAAGAGATTACAGGAATGCTTGGGAGCGTAACTGAGAATAAGCACGACATACCATCCTCAAATAGATGGCCATAGCGAGAGGACAATACAGATATTGGAAGATATGTTAAGATCTTGTATCATGGATTTCAAGGAAAATTGGGATGATCATCTACCATTGGTGGAATTCGCTTACAAAACTCCATTATGCTGGGATGAAATTGGTGAACGTCAATTGCTAGGACCAGAATTGGTACAACAGACCACCGAAATCGTTAAGGTGATCAGGACAAGACTGATAGCTGCTCAGGATAGGCAGAAATAATATGTTGATCAACACCGACAAAATCGAGAATTTGAATATGGTAGTTTAGTTTTTGTAAAAGTGTGTCCCTGAAAGGAAAAAATTCAATTTGGTAAGAAGGGAAAACTGAGCCCAAGGTTCATTGGACCCTTTGAAGTTTTGATAAGGGTAGGTGAGGTAGCTTATGAGGTAGCCTTACATCCAGAGTTAGATCACATACACAATGTTTTTCATGTTTCAGTGTTACGACCATACAAGCCCGATTACAAGCATATTATAGAATATGAACCCCTGCAATTTTAAAAAAAAATTATCTTACGAAGAAGTTCCTGTTCAGAGAGTTGACAGAAAATAGCGAGTACTTAGAAATAAAGTAATACCTTCTGTTAAGGTAATCTGGAGGAACCACAACGCTGAAGAAGCTAAGTGGAAACTCGAAGATAAGATGATGAAGAATTACCTTCAGTTATTTGCTTAATCTGTGTGTAGCGATTCTGGGGACAAAATCATTGTAAGTGGGGGATGTAATGGGACGAATTAATTAAGTCGTGATTCTGGGGACATTATCTCTTTAAAGAGGGAAGGATGTAACAAACGAGATTTTTGTATTTGATTTTAAATACTTATTGAATGAAATAAAAAAATTCGTTGATTTATTTATTGAGTTAAATAAACATTTGATGGAATTATTGTAAATTAATTTAATTAAGTGTAATATATTAATTAAATTAACGTTAGATAATTTTATAGTTCGAAGTTTTAATTTAATTTGGATAATTAAATTAAATAAATTGTTAAATAATTATAATAATGTTCTAATTAAATTTAATAATTAATTGGAGATTTAATAATTTGCTAAAAAAAATTTAATAATTATGATTTATAATTATGTGGCAATTTGATTTAATGAGTTATAATGGCTTAAATTTAATTAAATTTAAATATTAGAATTTGATTAATTAAAGTGTGACATTTGGTACAATATAATAAGAAGAAAATAAAAATAAACTAAAATGAGCCTTTAAGGAGCTCACCAAACAAGGCCTTGAAAACATAGGATCATTTGAAGCCATGATGCGCTTAACTGATACCACGTATATTAGTTATATTATATTATACGTATATGTCAATTCATTTAAATATAAGTCTGGGATAAACAAAACAGAGAAAAAGATAGAGCTTTGAGAGAAATTGAGATTGAAAAAGAGGATTTGGAAAATCAAAGAGGAGTGTTCCATCAGCTTTGCTTAATCTAAACAAGAAATCAAGGGTAAATTCTTAATCTCAAGCTTTGTTTTGTGTTCTTCATAAATCAACTGAAAATTTATTTCTAAGTTCTCTATAATTGAGTTTTCATGGTTAAATTGTTGAGGAATTGTGTGACGCCCCCAAATCCGGGTTCTCAAACCTCGAATTTGGTGCTCACGATCCATCATCATCATAAGCATTTTATAAACTATTGCAGAATAATAAACATACATTGTTCATTGTAATAAAGTCTTCCAATATTATCCCAAGGTCTATTAACCTTAACTTATACATACCTTAATTAAGTTATCCTTGGTAACACAAAAGGTTTACATTACCAATGTACATAATATAATATAATACATAAACATTCACATTATCTATTCCTGCACTTTTCCTTTGCCTTTGTCCTTCTTGGACGTCTCTGGCTTAGCTGAAATAAATGTCATGATATAACAAGGGTAAGCAACGAATTTTCTTAGCAAGTTTAAATACAAGGGAGATATATCATGATTAGCAAGGAATTTATCGTTTAATGCTCAACAATAAAAATCAATTGTGAAAGAACATGAATTAAGTCTTGATAACTGAATATTCGAATAATTGAATAACAGATGTTGAGTGGTCATAATGACCATGAACATATGCTAAGGTTGTCAGTATTTAAACTGGTCCTTTTAATAAGTTTTGGTAATCAAGGGGATCATCCTTTCATACCCGGTGTATTATGCATAATCACTTAATATACGAGTAATAATTGTTTTCCAATATTTCTTTAATCAAATTGTTCTTTACCTCAGACTTGAGTCCTTACCAAATCATTTGGTGAAGAACAACTTTTAACAGCATATTTGATTTATCAAATTTAAACATACTTGATCTAGCTGATATAATTAGCATATATCCATATCTTAAATAGTTCATGAATGAAAGAATTTTAACTAATTCACAGTTCAATAATAATAGAACATGAATTTAATTGCACTAAGTGCGAGTATCAATAACTAGTATAGATGTGAATAATCAACGATAATTATTCACTAACATGCTTTGAAAATAATAACTAAAGTTTGAGTTAGAAAACTTGCCTCGACTGTGATCTACTGATACGCAATTTAATTTAATCTCTTTATTGTAAAGATCTATCATTGTTAAGATTGATCTTGCAATCAGCATATCATACTTTATATCATAATACAACTACTCTATCAGCAAATTAGTTAACACTTAACCACATAATCAATTACATTAAAACATCATTGTTATTATCGTCATTTGATAATATTTAATCACTTTATTCTTATACATTATGATTTAACACTTAATCTTTCCTTTTATTAGTTCTTCATTATAATCCAGTAAGCCGAATACTAATACTATAGTCTGGATTATTCAAACATACATTGGTTAATCCAGCAAACTAGATTCAACTAATCTTTAATTCAGTAAACTATTTTCCAATCCAGCAAACTGAATTCAACTAACTTTCAATCTAGCAAGCCTGGATTCATTAATTCTTCAATCCAGCAAGCCTGGATTCATAATCCTTCAATCCAGCAAGCCTGGATTCATAAATCTTTCAATTTAGTAAACTGTTTTGCAATCCAAAAAACTAGATTAAACTATTTTTCAATCCAGCAAGCTGGATTCATTATCTCCTTTAACGAAAATACCAAATCAACTTATTATTTTTCTATCCTTTGGCCAAACATATATACATATATTTCATACATAAAAAGAATTTTTTCGTAATTTTTCAATTTTCTTTCGTATTTTTCAAAAATAATTTTTAGTTCGTAGCTTAAGAAATTAGCTCTATCATGCTCAACTCCTGAAATTTCTATCTCTTGGCATAATCTTACATGTGTTAACATGACCCTTCAGTTTAAATTTTATGGCCATCGGAGTTATACAACTCCGATTATAGCGATTTTTGTCAAAAAAACCCAAATATTGAAATGACCATAACTTGGTCAATTTAAGTCGAAATGAGCTTATTTTTGGACACGAACTACTTTATATCATATATTTTCATGTCCCGAAAGGCCAAAATTTATTTCAAAAATTAAGTGGCTGAAACTACCCTTGCAAAAATATGGGCAGTATGTTTTTGGTATTTTTGATTTTTTCCTACTTTTCTAAAATCAGTCCATACGTAAATCTACAACTCTTTCTTCAGTGATTCCACTTGGGTTTGAAAGATAACTCATCATATTATCCTCTCAAATTTTTTTAGAATTTTTGAATGTCAAAAAAATGACGAAACTGCCCCTGGCAGTGACTGTCCAAAAAAAGTTTGTTTCTTTTTTTATCAACGAAACTGTTTTAGCTAAAACAGCCACTACGGCTTGTGTACTCAACATTTTTGAGTGCTAACACTTGGGTTTAGTAGCTAACTTACATATCTACACCTCTATTTTACGGATCGCAAAAAGAAGGTGTAGATTAAAAACAGTAGTTGATCATAGGAAGAGAAAAAAACTAGAGTTTTCTAACAAAACAAAACTAGTTTCTTTTCTATCCTTTTGATTCACTATCTAACACTCAAATATGTTATAACCATACATGAAATCATATAAAATATGTAGATAGAGGGTTTTAAACCTCAAGATCATAAATTTTAAATCACCAAAATCAAACAAAATAAAAAGGAATAATCTAGTTTAAGTTTTCACCTTGATTTATGAGCACACTTTCTTTCTCTTCCAAAGTATGAGATAAACTTTGGGTGCATCAAGAGTGGACTTCTCCTTCTTCTTCTCTTCCCACCGAATTTCTATCTCTCTCTTGCCTCTCTCTTGCTTATGTTGATTAAAAATAAAATGGAAGAGATATTAGCTTAGAGATTTTTTTTTCTTTTGATTGTAGTAAAAATGTATAGATATATTGTATATATCTATCTATTCTTTCTCACATCTAGCTCCCTCTCTCTCCTTAATAATCATTACATAGTGTTAACGCCAAGATCTTTTCACGTGCCTCAATCACGTAAAAGCGCGTCCAATCCTGCACAATAAACACGTCAATACCAGAAGCTTGACGGCTTGGATCGTCGGGGGATAGCTCCGGCGTAAGAGTCAGTACAAGCAGATACAAGGATAACAATGGAGGTGAATTAGCTCTAGTGTTTTGATAATGAAAAATATCAGTTACCTTTCTTAGGTGTTATCCATTGCCATCATATACTCAAACTCCGGGTCCATATCCCCACCCTGTCGTGACCTCAGTTGACTGCATGCAACCCACCTGCTCCATCCCATCACTAATTTCCACTGCCGACCGATTAAGTCCAATCCTCATAAATGCATTGCAGAGATAATAATCAAAGTTTATCTTTGCAATGATCACCGGTCAAAGCCCAAACAAACATATTATTCACACAATGGGTCGGCCCAATGAACCGTCCCAATACTTTCGAGACCACGGCCTAACATGTCTAAAGTATTATGGCCCAACATTACCCCCAAGTCTTTCATTAAATAGATTGTTTAATAAAAGAGTATACCTGGCCCAAATAATTAAACCAACCGAGGCTAATCCGGTAGGAAATTCAAATAACCAGATAACCCAAGACCGTAGGCCCAATCTGGAAGCCCAATCTGGTTAATATCCCTTCAAATTCGTCATCATTACTGAAATTTAATGTGTCGTCTTCGTGTTGCGTGAACAGATGAAAATACAATTACTATATAAATCACTTTCCCCCAACTTTGACAGCTTTACCAGCTTATTTGAATTTCAGGCGTCTTTTGTCTTCCTTCTTCCTCTCGATTTCTTTCTCTGCAAACTATTTAACAATGGCTTCCCAAAGTTCAGATAACTCTGACCCCATCCCTGCCATTCCATTGTCTACCATTCCTCCTTCCCCCAGCCCTACCAAAATGGCTTCAGGGTTAAACCCTAACCCAACTGCTACCCCAAGTAAAAGTCCACCACCAAAACCTCTTCCAAACCCTTTTGAATTCTTCAAAAGTGAAGAACAATTTCCTCACGCCAACACTCCATCTTCATTATCTGAGAAAGACATTCGCATCATTCGGGAACGATACCAGATACCGACCTGAGGCGACCTTCTCCCACGGAAAGGATGTACCAATGTCCAGAGGGCTAGACTGTCATGCCTCTCACACTCCTGGAGATAGGGATTCGCTTCCCTCTCCATATATTTATGGTCACAATTCTAGGGTTTGTTGGCGTTGAATTCGCCCAACTTGTCCCGAACTCATACATCCACATTTTAGTCGTCATCGCCTTCTATCATGAGGTGGGCATTGCACCTACCCTCGATTTCTTCTTCTTAATTTACACCATCAACAAATCCTGAGAGAATGGATTCAAAGTTCTGAGCAAACTAGCCTCGAAGCCCGATGAGAACTTCGAGAGACGTTCCCTGATCAACACCCCTTCCAGTAACAAAGGATGGCACAAGGAGTGGCTATTCGTCAAAGGGCTAGAAATTACTTCTCTGCCAGACTGGACTACCTTGGAAAAAATCTCTGCAGACTTTGGGGACATCGCCGAAGAGCGTGTTAATGAGATGATCGACCTCTTAGAAAACTTCCCGAAGGAGTTGACCTACGATCTTTTTACCAAGCAAGCATGGTTATATGACCCTAAACGTAAGTCCCGAATTCTATTGATTCATAATTTTTCCATTAACACTCATTCTGAATTATTACTCCTTCTTCTTTACAGTATCTCTCATCAAACCAACGTCGATTGACCGAAAGGATTTAGAAAAATTCCTTTCGTGTAAATCTTCGCCAACTTCTACTGAAATCCCAGTTGAAGAACCTTCAACCTCTGAACCTCAGGTCGTTGAAGCCCAAACCACAGAAATCACCCCTGTCGAGGAATCTAACCAACCTGGCCTGAAGAAAAGAGCCCCTCGAAAGCCCAAACAAACTCCCCAACTAGCCTCTAACGAAAGTCTCCTTAACTTGCCTCTTGACGAACGGACTCGAGTCCTTCGTATCAAAAAGAGGAGAACCAATATAACCCCTTTAACCACTAAAGAACTCTGAGTACCTCCCCCCAAAGCCACTCAACCACCAGTAGTGCCAGTAGAAATTGTTGTCTCCGAAGAAGAACAAACTGAACCCACTACTTCCCTTTCTCGAAAAAGAAAACATTCTTCGGTTGACCAACCAGGACCAACACCTGAATCTGCAGTTACTCAACCTCCCCCTCCCCTTGAACAACCCAAGTCTTCCCCTCCAAGATTTTCTTCAACCGAGACCAGGCCTAAAGTGGTGGAATCTCCCACTTTATGGCCTGAACTCAACGAGAACTTCCCCTTCCAACTCTATGATTCTTTCATCCGTGATACCGATGATCATCGGTTTGGCAATAGCTCCATAATGGACCTGATCGATGAAGGAATGACGTACCAGGCCAAGGTAATTTTGTTGATAGCTTATTTATTTATAACTTTGCCCACATATTTGCCCGAAATTAACTGACAAACTCTGAATATTTGTAGGAAAATGGTATCTTTGGGCGCCTTCGTCCTAAGTACAAAGAAGCTGATGCCGAAGAAGATGTCATCCGGAGAGAGAATGCAATTCTAAATTCTACCTTGTCCAAGGAGAGAAGTCAGCATGGAGATGCTCTCTTCACCAATGAAGGTCTTTGGAAAGAACTGGCTCAAATTAAAGAGCAGTTAGAGACAACCAAGGCCATTCAACGAACAACAATTGACATGAATGTCGACTTAGTTCAGAAAAATGAAGCCTTGAGGAAAAAGAACGAAAACCTCGCCCATGCCAACTTGAGCTTAGCGAAATAGGTCAATGATGTCTAAGCCAAAGAAGAAAGACATCTTGCCAAACGTCGTAAGCTTCAAGAGAAACTGCGATCACTTAAGGAGCTAGGTCCACCTCTGATCGAAGACCTGCGGAAGGAGATACAAGAAGAGTACCGAAGATCAAAGGATCTAAACGATGAGATCATACAAATGTACTCTGAGGGATATGAAATATGTCGAAGCAAAGGAAAGGCCAAACTCGTCGCCGCCAAGATAGACCCAACTCTGTTAGACTCTTCAGATGGCGAGGACGATAATGAAGCCTGAAGATGACTTCCCTTCCCCCTAGTCTCAGAACTTTCTGTATAAATTTCCTATCTTTTTGTAAACAGTTCTACATTAATGAGATAATATCAACTTTATTCCTTATTACTCCTTTGTGATTATTACTTATTAATAATTCACCATCTTTCAACTTGAAAATTGTACAAGCTCCTTTTAAACTTATCTTGAACTGTTAGTCAATAATTAAGCAAACTAAACAATAGATAAGATTAAGTAATGGCATAATTCGAACTCAACACTTAACTAAAATCAGGTAATAAAGTAATGTAATACTTATTCGTTACCGAAGTGTGAGACAGATCTGCACCAATCCAATTCGCCACCTTTAAGATGAATGATTCCATTGTCTACCATTCCTCCTTCCCCCAGCCCTACCAAAATGGCTTCGAGGTTAAACCCTAACCCAACTGCTACCCCAAGCCAAAGTCCACCACCAAAACCTCTTCCAAACCCTTCTGAGTTATTCAAAAGTGAAGAACAATTTTCTCATGCCAACACTCCATCTTCATTATCCGAGAAAGACATTCGCATCATTCAGGAATGATACCAGATACCGAAGACCCACCACCTGAGGCGACCTTCTCCCATGGAAAGGATGTACCAATGTCTAAAGGGCTGGACTGCCATGCCTCTCACACTCCTGGAGATAGGGATTCGCTTCCCTCTCCACGTATTTCTGGTCACACTTCTAGGGTTTATTGGCGTCGGATTCGCCCAACTTGTCCCGAACTCATACATCCACATTTTAGCCTTCACCGCCTTCTGTCATGAGGTGGGCATTGCACCTACCCTCGATTTCTTCTTCACAATTTACACCATCAACAAATCCCGAGAGAATGGATTCAAAGTTCTGAGCAAACTAGCCTCAAAGCCCGGTGAGAACTTCGAGAGACGTTCCCTGATCAACACCCCTTCCAGTAACAAAGGATGGCACAAGGAGTGGCTCTTCATCAAAGGGCTAGAAATTACTTCTCTGCCAGACTGGACTACCTTGGAAAAAGTCTCTGCAGACTTTGGGGACATCGCCGAAGAGCGTGTTAATGAGATGATCGAACTCTTAGAAAACTTCCCGAAGAAGGAGTTGACCTACGATCTTTTTACCAAGCAAGCATAGTTATATGACCTTAAACGTAAGTCCCGAATTCTATTGATTCATAATTTTTCCATTAACACTCATTCTGAATTATTACTCCTTCTTTACAGTATCTCTCATCAAACCGACGTCGATTGACCGAAAGGATTTAGAAAAATTTATTTCGTGTAAATCTTCGCCAACTTCTACTGAAATCCCAGTTGAAGAACCTTCAACCTCTAAACTTCAGGTCGCTAAAGCCCAAACCACAGAAATCGCCCCTATCGAGGAATCTAACCAACCTCGCCTAAAGAAAAGAGCCACCCGAAAGCCCAAACAAACTCCCCAACCAGTCTTTAACAAAAGTCTCCTTTACTTGCCTCTTGACGAACGGACTCGAGTCCTTCGTATCAAAAAGGGGAGAACCAATATAACCCCTTTAACCACTAAAGAACTCCGAGTACCTCCCCCCAAAGCCACTCAACCACCAGTAGTGCCAGTAGAAATTGTTGTCTCCAAAGAAGAACAAACTGAATCCACTACTTCCCTTTCTCGAAAAAGAAAATATTCTTCGGTTGACCAACCAGAACCAACACCTAAATCTATAGTTACTCAACCTCCCACTCCCCCTGAACAACCCAGGTCATCCCCACCAAGATTTTCTTCAATCGAGACCAGGCCTAAAGCGGTGGCATCTCCCACTTTATGGCCTGAACTCAACGAGAACTTCCCCTTCCAACTCTATGATTCTTTCATCCGTGATACCGATGATCATCGGTTTGGAAATAGCTCCATCATGGACCTGATCGATGAAGGAATGAAGTACCAGGCCAAGGTAATTTTGTTGATAGCTTATTTATTTAACTTTACCCACATATTTGCCTGAAATTAACTGACTAACTCTAAATATTTGTAGGCAAATGGTATCTTTGGGCGCCTCCGTCCCAAGTACAAAGAAGCTGAAGCCGAAGAAGATGTCGTCTAGAGAGAGAATGCAATTCTAAATTCTACCTTGGCCAAGGAGAGAAGTCAGCATGGAGACGCTCTCTTCACCAATGAAGGTCTTTAGAAAGAACTGGCTCAAATTAAAGAGCAGTTAGAGACAACCAAGGCCATTCAACGAACAACAATTGACATGAATGTCAACTTAGTTCAGAAAAATGAAGCCTTGAGGAAAAGAACGAAAACCTCGCCCAGGCCAACTTGAGCTTAGCGAAACAGGTCAATGATGTCCAAGCCAAAGAAGAAAGACATCTGGCCAAACGTCGTAAGCTTCAAGAGAAACTGTGAGCACTTAAGGAGCTAGGTCCACCTCTGATCGAAGACCTGTACAAGGAGATACAAGAAGAGTATCGAAGATCAAAGGATCTAAACGATGAGATCATACATATGTACTTTGAAAGATATGAAATCTGTCGAAGCAAAGGCAAGGCCAAACTCATCGCCGCCAAGATAGACCCAACTCTGTTAGACTCTTCAGACGGCGAGGATGATAACGAAGCCTGAAGATGACTTCTCTTCCCCCTAGTCTCAAAACTTTCTGTACAAATTTCCTATCTTTTTGTAAACGGTTCTACATTAATGAGATAATATCAACTTTATTCCTTATTACTCCTTTGTGATTATTTCTTGTTAATAATTCACCATCTTTCAACTTGAAAATTGTACAAGCTCCTTTTAAACTTATCTTGAACTGTTAGTCAATAATTAAGCAAACTAAACAATATATAATATTAAGTAATGGCATAATCCGAACTCAACACTTAACTAAAATCAGGTAATAAAGTAATGTAATACTTATTCGTTACCGAAGTGTGAGACAAATCTGCACCAATCCAATTCGCCACATTTAAGATGAATGATTCCAACCGAACCTCTGAAGACCTTTAGAAATTTGTTTACCAACGAAGGGCCTAACAAATTCCATAAAACCTCCAAATAATATAAGAACTTTGTTTACCAACGAAGGGCTTCACAAATTCTTTAATCAACCAATCCTCTACCTTTAAGACGAATGGTTCCAACCGAACCCCCGAACGCCATAAGGACTTTGTTTACCAACAAAGGGCCTAAAAAATTCTTTAATCAACCGATCCGCCACCATTAAGACGAATGGTTCCTATCAACTGAACACGGATAGGGCCACTATTTTAGACCAGATCAAAGACCAACTGTATTTTGAGCTTCCTCGGGACAATCTTAAACCCAGGACTGGTAACTCTCAAAGGTATTATGACTATCATCAGGCATCTGGTCATGAAACTAATGAGTGTAGGAGCTTGAAGGATTTCATTGAAAAGAATGTCCAAAGCGGTACGTTAGTTTAGTATATTACAGGAAGGGGGCCTCAACGAGATCAACAAAGGGAAGGGAGACCTGTTCAGGTTGCTCAACCAGTTCAACCTGCGTTACCAGCTCCTGATCAGCCAGCGAGACATGTGGTTGATGTTATTACTGGGGGTACTTTGGGAAAGGTTATCAGAAAGAAGTGTCGAGCATATTTGGATTCGATTATGTCAATGGCAGGTACACTCCCGAAGACTGACAGACCTTATCTAGGTACGATAATTTCCTTTACTGATGAAGATTACCCTTCTAAGCCCATCAAACCCCATGAAGGAGCCCTGGTAATTATAGCATAAGTGGGTTCGGTGGATATGAAGCAGATGATGATTGATAATGGGTCTTCTATTGATATTCTATACTCGTATGCTTATCAGAGGATGCATCTGGATGGGCAGAGGATAGAGATTGGGCAGGAGGCTCATTTGCATGGCTTCAATAATGATCCAGTTAAGGTGGTGGGGACTATTGAGATGCCAATCATCTTTGGTACAGCTCCACAACAGGTAGAAATAATGTGTAAATTTTATGTTGTGCATGTAGATTTGGCCTACAAAGCCATTTTAGGGAGACCCACCTTGACTGCTCTTCAAGCCGTGACGTCAATTCCCCACTTTAAAATTAAATTCCCAACGTCTCATGGAGTTGGTGAAGTGGTTGGGGATCTGGATTTGGCTAGGCGATGTTATAGGAATGTTGTGATTGCTTCTGGAGTAGGGGTTAGTAAGCAAAAGCAGACTCTGGCTATCGAGATTGAGCCCTTTACTAAAAGAAGTTCAGAGCCGTTAGTCATGCCGGCTGGAGAGGCTAAGGAGTTCGAACTAATTCCTGGTAAGAAGGACAAGACGATGAAGATAGGTTCAGGTCTGTCGAAACCTCTCCAGACGAACCTAATAGAACTACTTCGATGCTATACTGACATCTTCACCTGGGTACCTAGTGATATACCTTAGGTGAGCAGAAAGGTTGCGGAGCATCAACTATATGTGGATCTAGTGAAAAAATCAGTTCGACAGAAGAGGCAAATATTTGCACCAAATCGACAGAGGATTATTGATGAAGAAATAGCCAAGCTTTTGGCTGCTGATTTTATATTCGAGATTGACTACCTGGAGTGGATGGCGAATATGGTTCTGGTGTAGAAGTAGAATGGAAAATGGCGAGTCTGCATTGATTACACAGATTTTAATAAAGCTTACCCGAAGGACTTTTATCCCTTAGCTCACATTGATCAGCTCATTGATGCGACTTTAGGGTATGCCTTGCTTAGCTTTATGGATACATTTTTTGGGTAACACCAAATTTCTATGTGTAAAGAGGATATATCAAAGATGACATTAATTACGCATCGTTCGGTATATGCTTATAAGAAGATGACGTTTGGTTTGATAAATGCGGGGGCCACATACCAAACGATGATGAATTTTATTTTCACAAGACAACTGGGGAGAAATATGGAAGTCTATATCGACGATATGATCGTAAAGAGTATGACAGTGCAAGGGCATTTGGATGATTTAGAAGAATGTTTCCAGAAAGTTCGTCATTACAACCTGAAGCTGAATCCTACCAAATATACCTTTGGTTTAGGTACAGGTAAATTTTTAGGCTATCTGGTTAGCAAGCGGGGTATCGAAGCTAATCCAGAAAATATACATGCTATTATGAACATGAAGACTCCTCAATCTTTTAAAGATGTTCAACTTCTAATAGGGAGAATTACAGCTTTGAGGAGGTTCATGTCTAAATCAACAGAGAGATGTTTGCCGTTCTTCGATACGTTGAAAGGGCCAAAGAATGCAAAGACGTCCCAGTGGACTTCGGAGTGTGAAGACGCCTTCCAGGGAATAAAGACGTATCTGTCTTCAGCGCCTTTGTTGGTGAAGCCCGTTCCTACTGAGCCATTGTACTTGTATTCAGCAGCTAGTTCATTGGTAGTAGGAGCAGTATTGGTGCGTAAAGTTGGGGGTAAGTAGCACCCGATTTACTTTAAAAGCCATGTCCTTAGGGATGCTAAAACAAGGTATTCAAATATTGAGAAGTTTGCCTTTGCTTTGATAATAGCTAGTCAAAAGCTTAGGAAATAGTTTCAAGGTCGGTTGTTAGTGGTTTACACAGATCAGCCTTTGAAGGTGGTTCTGGGCAAGCCTGAGGTTTTGGGGAGACTTACAGCTTGGACGATGGAGGTGTATCGATTCTTCATAGAGTATCATCCTCGAACGGCTATTAAGGGGCAAGCTTTGGATGATTTTGTGGTCGAATGTTCGTTTTCTGAAGCTGATGATAGTTTGGGAGAAGTTGAAGAGTCTAACATAGCAGTTGCAGTACATCAGCAGAAGTAGAGTTCATAGACGTTGTATGCAGATGGATCTTCTACTTTGGACATCAGTGGAGCAGGGATTATTTTGACAATTTCGGAGGGATTCAAGGTGCAGCAGGTTATCAGATTTAGGTTCAGAGCAACGAACAACGAAGCAGAGTATGAAGCGGTGTTAGCAGGATTACGACTGGCGAAGAGTCTAGAAGTTCAGAGGTTAATCATTTACAGTGATTCTCAGTTAGTCGTCAAGCAGATTTTAGGGGAATATGAAGCTCGAGGTTCAAGAATGATCAAGTATCTTGCCGAGTTAAAGGATCGACTTCAATATTTCCTTTCTTATGAGTTCTGAGGAGCTGATCGTAATGATAACTCCATATTATGGGTGCAAGTACTTTTGATGGATCGGTGTATTTGGAGATTCTACAACAACCTAGTATCCAGCATGAATCAGTAATGTGTGTCGAGCATTCTAACTGCAGGATGACTCCATATCTAGAATATCTGGCAGATGGCGTACTTCTTTCGGATCAAATGCTGGTGAAGAAAGTAAAGTACAAAAGTGCTAATTTTGTGCTTATTGATGGGGATCTTTATCGAAGAGCTTTTCCGTCTCCATTATTGAAGTGTTTAGTTCCTTTAGAGGCTGAATATGCTCTCTGGGAGGTTCATGAAGTTATCTGTGGAGACTACATGGTTGCAAAGTCTTTAGCCTACAAAGTGCTTTGACAGGGGTATTATTGGCCTATAATTTTTAAGGAGGCTACTGAGTACGTGAAGAAGTGTCAGAAGTGCCAATTGAACAGTCCGATCCCGCATCATCCACCAGAAGAGCTATATTCAATTCTATCTCCTATACCTTTTGCTGTTTGGGGGGTATATATACTGGGTCCATTGCCAAAAGCTAAGGGTCAGGTCAGTTTCGTTATAGTTGCAATTGATTATATGACCAAATGGGTGGAAGCAAAACCACTTAGGTTAATAACGGAACAGGAATGCTTAAAGTTTCTAAAAGAATCTATAGTATTTCATTTTGGAAT
Source organism: Panax notoginseng (assembly GCA_016801055.1). NCBI lineage: Eukaryota > Viridiplantae > Streptophyta > Magnoliopsida > Apiales > Araliaceae > Panax > Panax notoginseng. The sequence goes on from CM029012.1 coordinate 59,047,146, forward strand.
TTCTAAGGTGGTGGTCTCGGATAACGGACGCCAAGTTATGGGATTAAAGTTTGAAGCATTACTGAAGGAGTTGGGAATCCAGCACAGGAGGACTTCGGTAGCTCATCCACAGTCTAACGGGCATGTTAAGGTAACCAACAGAACACTTTTGAATGGGATTAAACGTAGACTGGATGAGGCCAAGGGAAGATGGTCAGAGGAACTACTTAGTGTATTATGGGCTTATCGGACTACTACAAGGACTACAACGGGGGATTCACCTTTCAGATTAGCTTATGGTACAGATGCCTTAGTCCTTGTGGAGATTGGATCTACAAGTCTTCGGGTCAGTCAGTTTAAGGAGATATACAACAACGAAGGACTGAAGGTCAACATGGACTTACTAGAAGAAGTCAGAGAGACAGCTTTGATAAAATTGGCAGCTACCAGCGACGTATAGCTAAGCATTACAACAAAGGGGTAAAGCTTCGAAGGTTTGAAGTGGGAGATTTTGTCCGGGAAGTCAAAGCTTCTATACCTCAGAATTTGGGGAAGCTGATGCCGAATTGGGAAGGTCCTTACGAAGATATCAAAGTGTCGAAGCTAGGGACTTATCGATTGAGAGCATTAGATGGGTCTAAAATTAAGAATACTTGGCATGCTGGTAGGCTTCGAAAGTTTTTTTAATAGCGACAGTGTCAGTCTATCGTAGTCTGTAAATATTTGAATCATCATCAATAAAAGAAGTTTTTTCTACAATGATGTTCTGTTCATTAAAATTCTTATGGCGTTCAGAGGTTCGGTTGGAACCATTCATCTTAAAGGTAGCGGATCAGTTGATTAAAGAATTTGTTAGTCCCTTCGTTGGTAAACAAAGTTCTTATGGCGTTCGGAGGTTCTGTTGGAACCATTCGTCTTAAAGGTGGCGGATCGGTTGATTAAAGATTTTATTAGGCCCTTCGTTGCTAAACAAAGTTCTTATGGCGTTCGGAGGTTCAGGTGGAACCATTCGTCTTAAAGGTGGCGGATCGGTTGATTAAAGATTTTGTTAGGCCCTTCGTTAGTAAACAAAGTTCTTATGAAGTTCGAAGGTTCGATTGGAACCATTCGTCTTAAAGGTGGGGGATCAGTTGATTAAAGAATTTGTTAGGCCCTTCGTTGGTAAACAAAGTTCTTATATTGCTTGGAGGTTTTATGGAATTTGTTAGGCCCTTGGTTGGTAAACAAAGTTCTAATGGTCTTCGGAGGTTCTGTTGGAATCATTCGTCTTAAAGGTGGCGAATTGGATTGGTGCATATCTGTCTCACACTTCGGTAACGAATAAGTATTACATTACTTTATTACCTAATTTTAGTTGAGTGTTGAGTTTGGATTATGCCATTACTTAATCTTATATGTTGTTTAGTTTGCTTAATTATTGACTAACAGTTCAAGATAAGTTTAAAAGGAGCTTGTACATTTTTCAAGTTGAAAGATGGTGAATTATTGACAAAAAATAATCACAGAGTAATAAGGAATAAAGTTGATATTATCTCATTAATGTAGAACTGTTTACAAAAAGATTGGAAATTTGTACAGAAAGTTCTGAGACTAAGGGGAAGTGAAGTCATCTTCAGGCTTCGTTATCATCCTCGCCGTCTGAAGAGTCTAACAGAGTTGGGTCTATCTTGGCGGCGACGAGTTTGGCCTTGCCTTTGCTTCGGCAGATTTCATATCCCTCAGAGTACATATGTACGATTTCATCGTTTAGATCCTTTGATCTTCGGTACTCTTCTTGTATCTCCTTGCGCAGGTCATCGGTCAGAGGTGGACCTAGCTCCTTGAATGCTCGCAGTTTCTCTTGAAGCTTACGACGTTTGGCCAGATGTCTTTCTTCTTTGTCTTGGACATCATTGAACTATTTTGCTAAGCTCAAGTTGGCCTGGGCGAGGTATTTTATTCTTTTTCCTCAAGGCTTCATTTTTCTGAACTAAGTCGACATTCATGTCAACTGTTGTTCATTAAATGGCCTTGGTTGTCTCTAACTGCTCTTTAATTTGAGCCAGTTCTTTCCGAAGACCTTCATTGGTGAAGAGAGCGTCTCCATGCTGACTTCTCTCCTTGGCCAATGCAGAATTTAGAATTGCATTCTCTCTCTGGGCGGCATCTTCTTCGGTCACGAGAGCTACTTCGAGATAATCCCCTCCTTCTTGGACAGCCAAGTGCCCCAAATTCTTCCAAGTTTTGATTTCCTTTAATGTAATATCTAGTATACTAAAGGTGCAAAATACCCCTCCTTAATTGGGCTAAGTTTGGGCCATCTTATTTAAAAGTTTTGGGCTACAAGTTTGGGCCATTATATTTGATCTCTTGGGCTTTTAAAATTTAATTCTTTGGGCCATAGAAAAATTAACATATTCGTCAATGCCTTCTATTTTATCCTACCTTAATTATTTAATTATAGGGTTTCCATTCCATACATTTAGAATTTAAATCATTACTCTAGAACATTAAATTTTATAACCCAATTAGACTTGCTCAAATTAAGTTATAAAAATTAATAAATTGAGATAGTAAAATATATCTCTTAAATTAGTATAATTTTAAATATCATTCTTCTCCCACGCCATAACCCTTGGGTTATTTAAATTTCCATACCTAATGTATAATTAGGTTATGAAACATTTCCTTTCAATTTCTTTCTATCAAATAAATAAATACAAAGTCATAAGTACAACTCACATAATTATATTACTTTCTAATCATTCCACACACTCACAAAGTTTTCGATATCATTAATATTTAATTAATATATCTATTTACAGAGTGACTTGGAAAATCTTGGCTATTACAAATTGTTTATAGTTGTTAACAAGTATGTATAATATATTATATGATGTTTATAAACAATTTTGGTTGAATTAATCCATGAAATTATGTTTAAAACGGAAGTCTTGAATTTATAGTGATATATATTTATATGTGTGTGTGTGTGTGTGTGTTTGTTTGTGTGTGTGTGTGTGAATATGGATTATTTGAGACTAAAATTGATGTTCAATTCGTGTAATAAACTTTAAAATGTTGATTGATTGTGTTAATACATTAAGAAACAAAAATAATGCAAGTTTAATGGATTGATTTGATGTAAAAACGAATATGTAGTGTGATGATTCGGTAAATGTGTTGAAATTGGAAAGAATAACATGAATATGGTTTTAAATCCTTGATTTTGGTTGTTTTCTTGGGTTGTGGTGTTAGAATCATGCTAGATGTGTTTGGTTATTGTTTTACAAAGTTTATAACCTCTAGGTTTGTTAAATTTACTGGTTGTATGGCAAATTCGTGAGTTTTTGAATTAATCAACAATGCAGTCGTGAACTGCAGATTCTCATTCTAGGGACACCCGCCCCGGCAGGCTTCTCAGGATAGAATTTGCAGCCCCAGCGGGCATTCTTCAGCACAAAACCCGCCCCGGCTGGGAGGGTCCAGAGTTAAAACTGTTTTGTTTTTTTAATTTCAGATCATGACATGCTAGTTTAACCTAACCTAATAAGCATGAAAATGTGTTAAATATATAATGTGATGTTATAGCAGGTTGTTAACATGTGTATGATGGTTTTAAACTAAGGTGTTGTTAAGAACTCAAACTTACGATTTGAAAGGTTTGGTTGTGATGTTTAAAAGCTAAGATTAATGTTGTATGTTTGTAGAAAGTTCAGATTCGTGATATATATTTAGTTAAGAAGTTCATATCTAGAACTAAGTTGTGTAACAGGGGGAAGTGTAACTATTAATTATAGTGGTAATGAAACTAATTGATTTTGTAGCGAAATGGAATGTGTAGAACTTGTGGTGAACGTGAGTAGTAATTGTTTAGCTTACTCACGAGGCAAGTTTCCAAACCCTATTATTACATTGAGCAAGTTCTTAATCTATTGTTGAGAAAATGTTCTAGCCTTAACTTATATTTATTCAAGCGAGGTCCTTATGTTGAAAGCTTCTTAATCTTTTGAAAATAATACTTCTATGCACAATAGTTCTTTAATTGTAGTTATTATTTTTTATTATTATTGGAATCTTATCTTGCAGAGATTAATATTGTTGTTGTTAACGAACTATTATAATCTAGTAATCCTTTATTGATTGAACTAATCCTTAGTTAATGAATGTTTGGACATCCAAATTACCCTTGACGTTAATCCAAATCAAACTTCCTTTGGTGCGGACTCTAATGTCAAAGCTGAGATGACCAACCCTAATATAATGTCAAAGTTGAGATGACCAACCCTAATATAGGGGATTATACTACGTTATAGCGTTAAAATGTTTGTGCACAATATATTGTACAAAGGGCTAATCCCCCGGGGTACAAGAAAGATGGTCCATATAGTCTATTTGACTGTTAAAGGTTACAGTAGAGATACTTGTTAACCTAGGACATAGTTCATGGTCTTGCTACCCTCAGATGTACTTTTGGTCTTGTAATCTATTTTTGATTCAAAATCTGAATTTCCTATCATTTAGAATTCATTGATTACTCTCATGATTATTACTATTGTTATTGTTATACTTGTGGGCTACTTGTTTACTCACTCTTGCATAATAACATTGTAGCTAAGGTTGAAAGAATTGACGAGTCGTCCACTAGTAAGGGCAAGGGCAAGGGCAAGGGCAAGGGCAAGATGAACAAGCGATGAAGACTTGTTAATTGTTATTTGCAAATGTTTATGTATAAGACTTATTTAATTATGTTATGTTTTCGCATTTGATGTATTTAAGTTTAGACAACTTGGAATTTAGTTATGATATTATAACCCTTTAATGGGAGGATTTCAATTTAAGTTATGAGTTTCATTTATATCCTTATTTATGGGTAGTTAGATTTGATTTAATTGGGCAGTGAACACCAAATCCTGCTGGAATAAAGTACCCAGATTTGGGGGTGTCGCATTGTGGATATCATACTGATTGATGCTTACATTCATAGGCATGATAAAATTAAATTGCATATTATTAGTAAATTGCATTGCATCATGTTGTGTTGCTTGGGGGCAAGCAAATATTCTAGTTTGGGGGTATTTGATAAGTAGGCTTTATACCTACGAATCTGGTATCAATGAACTGAATTTGTTGCTTAAACCCGTGTTTTGAAGTTACTTTTCATGCATTTTGCTCCCATTTAGCAGGAAACAGGTTTGGGAACGGAGTTGGTGGCATTTGAAGGTTAATGGATGAAATTTAGGACTTAAAGGATTGAACATGATGGCAAGTGTTAGATGTAGCAGCTGTAAAAGAAGAATTGTAGAACTGATGTACTGCGTGGCCGCGCCAAAAAAGAACTAGGGGCAGCGAGGTCACGCCTGACCCCATTTGCCAATAGGCTTCCCTGCATGACAGCGCGTTCGCGCCCATTGTAAGCTTAAGGAAGGGTAGCACGGCCGCGACGGATCGATGTTGACCAAATTTGACTTTTTACTTAAAGGCTGCAATTGAGTTGTAAATCACGTACTCTTTTCATAATTGGACCAGGATTTGTAACAGACTTATAATATATTTTATTGGTTATTAGAGACATTAGTTATTATTCTATTTCTTTAATTTTAACCCTAGATTAGATTATGATATTAGAGAATTGAAGCAAGGAGTTCCTCTCCTACCATGGTGACCTCCAATTTGTGAATATCCTTAAGGGATGCCTGGAAATGTTCTCCTCCTTATTGGGTCTTCACCTTAATGCTTCAAAAAGTAGGTGTTTCTTGGCCAATGTTCCCCCTGATGACTCCATTGTTATCCTTTCCTCTTTGGGGTTCCAAGTGGGTCTTTACCCGGTAAAGTTTCTTGGGGTTCCTCTTATAACCTCGAAGCTAAGCCTAGCTGATTACTGACCTCTTCTTGATAGGATAACTAGTAGGATTTCCTCTTGGACCAATAGGTTTCTGTCTTACCCTCGGAGACTTTAACTGTTAAAATCTGTGTTATTTGCCATCCAATCTTACTGGTCCACCAATTTCTCACTTCCTGCAGCTTCTCTCAAGGAAGTAAAGGTTATTTTGGTAGGTTCTTATGGAAAGGCCCCTCCCTTACGAAATTTGGGGTAAAGTGGCTTAGAGTAAGCTCTCTCTTCCTTTCTCGGAGGGAGGTCTCAGAATCAAGCAATTAGAGGATTGGAATAAAGCCTCTATCCTCTTGCATCCTTGGAATATTATCAACCCTTCTTCTCCTTCTATTTGGGCTGAATGGGTCAGGACCTTTACTCTTAAGGGAAAGCACTTTTGGTGCATTAATATCCCTAATGACTGCTCTTGGATATGGAGAAAAGTCCTAAATCTTAGACCTACTGCTATGAGGCATCTTACCTTCATTATTGGTAACGGCTGTCACACTAGTCTCTGGTTTGACCCTTGGATCTCCAGTAATCCGTTGGCCTCTTCTCCTTCCTCTCCCCTTATTTCAAACTCTAGTTTAGGTCCAAATGCCATGGTTAACAGTATTATTTGTAACTCTAATTGGATCCTTCTTGCTTTGAACCACCAATCTGTTATCGAATTCTAGCAATTTTTTAATAGGACGACCCCTTGTGACTCTGCTAAGGAGGACACTATTCTATGGGATAGCATAAAGACTTCGGGAGTCTTGACCTCTATCATCTGGAGGTCCATTCGTTCTTCAGGAAACTCTGTGGCCTGGGATAAGCTTGTCTGGCATAAATTCATTCCCCTGAGGTACTCTTTTTTTATGTGGCTTGCTTTCCAAAATGGGCTGCATACCATGGATAGGTTATTAAACTTTGGTCTTGATGTCAATCCTATTTGCCCCTTGTGCAATGCTCACAACGAGACTTTTAGCCATCTTTTCTTCCAATGCCCTTATTCTTTTCAAGTACTGGTTTTTGCTTGATAAGTGGGATTTATACCTACTTATTGAATACCAATTCACGCGAACTATGCCCATCTCAAGTACATTTTAGTTTGTTTTTAGTGCATTTCATGTTATTTTGCATTGCATTTACTTAAACTCCTTTTGGTGAAAAAGTGCAGAAAATAGCCTGTTTTGGTGGTATTAGAGGGCACGAGGCTAATGGACGCATGAAGGCGAGGCACAAGCTGGGATATGCATGGCAAGAGGATCAAGTGAAGCATGGATGGACAAAGGATGGAGCAGCAGAGCAAATCAGTGCAGCAGCAGAATCAGAAGACACAGACTGCTAGTCGCGTGGCATGATAAGCTTGGAGACGTGCGCCCGCGCGAGCACACGGCCAGACAAATTTACCTACTGCAAGTCGCGCGCCCACGCGAGATATACACTGGAGGGGCGTGCGACCGCGCTCGAGGCCTGAAGCTGCTGATTTGTTTTATTTTATTTTTTTAATTAAAAAGGGTTGTATTTGATTAAAACGATATCTGACTAGTGTCAGAGGTATCTTGGATAACTTTTGACGTATTTTTATCGTAGTAACTAGGGTTTACACCGTGAGGGAGATTCCAACGTAGAACGAAGCCAAAACGCCTACTCTTTCAATTCTTCTTGGGATTCTCTATCATTGTGAATTAGTATTATTATTTTGCTGAAATTTTATGAGGATTTGATCATTAACATTGGTTTATATTCAGCAATTGGGTTTGATCGTTCTATCCTTCATCTTTCAATTGTTTGCTTATTAACCATGTTTTGCGTTGACTCCATAATGGCTTTTGGTTCAATCATGAACTAAACTTCATTATGGGATTCTAACGGATTTTAATATGTAGTTTAGTTGCATGCTTGATTGCTAGGGCTGTTTTGCATATCATATGGGATTTCTATCGTGGTTGTTTTGCATGTATGACTGCTTGATCACCATTCGTCTCAGTACTTGTATGGAATTGATAATGAACATGCAAGTATGGATTGTAATCATGATAGTATACGAATATGGGGTTGTTTTATATAGCTTGTGTATTTTGTGAACTAGATCGACATATACTGTTTCACCGTGTGAGTTAAAATAAGGGCTTGTGCTTAAGTTCAGTATGATTGCAATTTCACATAGACATATAGTGATTTTGGTTATATTGACGATTACATGGAGTCTATCATCTGTGGATGCTATGTAAGTAAGTCATAGTGCATTGAAAAATGACTATGACTCTATTAGTGCTCTTGACTACTTTCCTGTGATATGTGAACACTTCTTGCATGATAGTGGTAATTAGATGAAGTATTAAATGACGTTAGGATCCCATTATTTCCAGATTTGATTTATTCCATTATTAGTCTTATTTTAATTGTTATTCGCCATTAGAGTAATTCACTAATATAGTCATTTGTCTAAGAATATAAATACAGTAATTTAATTCATGCATAGTAGTTTAAATTTGACAACTTTCTCTGTGGGATCGATACTCTACTTACTCTGTATTACTTGTTGACACATGTATACTTGCATGAGTTAGAGCTCTTTTATCAGAACTGAAAAAGAGGCAACAAGTTTTTGGGGCCGTTGTCGGGGAAAGGCGTTTTAATTTAAATAATTATCATCAGTTTAAAGCTATATTGTATGACTTAGACAATTTTGATCGTTCCTCATTTCTATTTTTGCTTTGTTTTTGGTTTCAGGTACTTGTAGGTTTTTATGCACACGTGATCATCTAACTCAGAATTAACATCAGCGTAGGGTAACATTAACGGAAGAGGTTGGAAAGCAAATGTGTGGAGAAATTTGCAAGCGCAGTTAGAAAGTACAACATCTAGTATGGCAGAAGAACAGAGAATTGAGCAAAGAGAAGAGCATCGGTCTCTAAGGGATTATTCCATGCCAAACATAAACGGACTACAGTCTAGCATAGTCAGACCGGCGATAGCAGCCAATACTTTTGAGATTAAACCGGACACTATTCAAATGGTGCAGAACTCGGTATAGTTTAGGGGTACTGCTACGGATGATCCGAATGAACACCTGTTAAGTTTTATCGAGATATGTGACACATTCGAATACAACGGTGTGATGGAGGATGCTATCAGACTAAGGTTATTCCCATTTTCATTGAGGGATAAGGCGAGAAGTTGGCTACATTCTCTACCGTCAGGGCCAATCACTACATGGGAGGACTTAGCACAGAAATTTTTAGCCAAGTTCTTTCCAATGGCTAAGACTGCAAAGATGAGAATAGCTATCTTTCAGTTTGAGCAACAACAGGGCGAGTCCTTATATGAGGCATGGGAGAGATATAAAGAGATAATAAGGAAGTGTCCGCATCACGGTATGCCAGATTGGATAATGATCAACTCATTTTACAATGGTTTGGGATGGTAGTCGAGACCTATTGTGGATGCAGCTGTAGGAGGGGCATTATGGGCAAAGAGCTATGACGAGGCCTATACACTTATCGAGACTATAGCTGTAAATGACTACCAGAATCCTACAGCTCGGATGCCACAGCCCAAAGTTACAGGTGTGTTGGAGGTAGATGTTATTACTTAGTTATCAGCACAGATGGCAGCAATGGCAAAGAAGATAGATACTTTGGCAGAAAGCAGGACGAAAACAGTTGCCTTCGTATATGATATTTGTGCGGGGTCACACTCGACAGATCAGTGTACTATCAGCTCGGAGTCAGTACAGTATGTGGGAAATTACAGGAAAGATCAAGGTCAGTTTCAGAACACATAGCACCCCAGCAACCGAAATCATCCAAACTTTAGTTGGTCAAATAACCAAGGAACTCAACAGGATCAGTTTTAGCCAAACCAACAGTTTTAACCACAGTCATCTCAGCCACAATTTTCATCCAAACCACCATTTTCGCCGGGATTTTCTCAACAACAGCAACATCACACTCTAGCTGCACCACAGCCAGAAAAGAAATCAGAAATGGAGGAGATGATGTTGAAATACATGGAAAACACGGAAGTTATGATCAAAAGGCAAGAAGTGGCTATCAAGAATCTGGAAACTCAAATGGGGCAGATGGCAAGCATGCTTAACAACAGGCCCCAAGGTTCTTTGCCAAGTAACATAGAGGCAAATCCTAGAAAAGATGGGAAGGAACAGTGTCAAGCGATCACATTGAGATCTGGGAAGAATACTGCAGGAACTGACAGTCGCGCGCCCGCGCATGAGTTACAAAGGGAAGCCGCGCGGCTGCACGAGGCAGAGCAGGTGACTGTTGAGGAAGAAAATTTGAAAAATTTTGAGGAACAGCAGGAAGAGAAAGACAAAGTAGGTTCAGAAGAGAAGGTCAAGAGTTCAATGCCACCAATTCACCCTCAAGTACCATATCTGCAGAGATTGAATAAGCAGAGGGAAGACAAACAATTCAGCAAGTTCTTGGAGGTATTTAAAAAGCTGCAGATCAACATACCGTTCGCCGAGGAATTGGAATAAATGCCAAGCTATGCAAAGTTTATGAAGGGTATATTATCAAGGAAGAGAAGATTAGATGAGTTTGAGACAGTGGCCTTGACAGAGGAATGCAGTGCAGTGCTTCAGTGTAAACTACCTCCAAAGCTGAAAGATCCGGGCAGTTTCACAGTTCTGTGCACTATCGGAAAGATAAACTTCGAAAAGTGTTTATGTGATCTTGGGGCAAGTATCAATCTGATGCCCTTGTCAGTGTTTAATTAGTTGGGATTACTGGCTCCAAGGCCGACAAACATTACGTTGCAGCTAGCTGACAGATTTATCACGTATCCACAAGGAATTTTTGAAGATGTGTTGGTGAAAGTGGACAAATTCATCTTTCCGGCTGACTTCATCATTTTAGATTTTGAGGAAGATAAGAGTATACCGATCATACTGGGGAGACCATTCTTAGCCATAGGAAGGACTCTGATAGACGTGCAAAAAGGGGAACTCACTATGCGTGTACATAATCAAGAAGTCACCTTCAATGTCTTCAAGGCCATGAAGTTCCCACCAGATGAAGAAAAATGCTTCCAGGTTGATTTAGTGGATCGGGGTTCAAATGATGGAGTACAGCGAATAGTGGACTATGAACCAGTGGGACGTGTAATTTCTGACAATCCAAAGGTCGAGAATGAGGAATTAAATGAATTCGCTCAATATCTGGATATCACTCCACAGTATGAAGCCAGTGCAAAATGTGATAAGTTACCGGACAAGCATCTTAAGGCAAATGGACAGAGATTGAAGCATCATTCTGGTGGTGAGGTGGATAGAAAGATAATCACCTCAATTCTATCTTCAACATGAGTTTCAAAGACAGTCAAGCTAATTGACTATAACTTAGCGCTTGATGGGAGGCAACCCATTGTATCTATCTCTATTTTCCTTTTTATTTATTTCAGTTAGATTGTTTTAGTTGGTTCATCTCATGTCAGTATTGATCGTTTGGCGGATTTGCATGGTTAAGTTTGTAGCAGAATTTGCAGTGAGAACGTGTAAAAGAGGATAAAGATTATATGGTCATTAATTCATGCCCTAATAGTGCACATTAATGTCTATGTACGTATTTAAAATTGAAGACATCACTATATGTAGAGTGGAATTGAACATCAGCAGTGCAGATATCAGGATTGCGCGGTTGCGCGAGAAAGGCAGTACAAATTTGCGCGCCCGCGCGTCAAGCCGATCAGAGCATAATTTACACCCGCGCGCCCGTGCGCTCAACACATTGAACACCCGCCGCGGCCGCGCACGACATCAGACGTGGACAAATTTTTAAGCTTAAAAATGTGGTGGAGATCAGTTGGACTCTCATTTGAAATAAAAACAGAAGCGCAATCACAGTGTCTCTCCATAACTCACGTCTCTATCTCTCTATCAGTTACAAATTGAAGCCGTACATCTCTCAATCACATATCCATGATTTTCTCCACGTTCAAAGCTCAACCCACGCTCTCATCCATATATAAAACTAGGGTTTCTGCTTTGGGTTTGTAGAAATGAGTTTGGGGGTTATCACTTCTTAAGCTTTTCTTCATTTTCAGTCAAAATCATCTGCATTATCTCTCTTCGAGCATATGGGTCAAAAAAGAGCTTGCTCCGCTTCATCTTCTTCTTCATCTTCCTCTGGCAGTCAAGGAGAGGATGTGGTTGACCACACTAAGTTCATGAATTTGGTAGCCCAGCAGGAGTATTACAGAATTGTGGCGAAGACGTTTGTCATGGAGCGCGGTTTCAAACCAGAGGACCAAGATGGTCAGTTATGTGCCATGATTCGCGAACGGGGATGGGTTGGACTCACTGCCACTCCCACGCCCATTTCGATGAGCATAGTCCGAGAGTTTTACGCCAATGCCAAAGTCACCATGAACGATATTGCTATCGTTCGAGTTGTCGAGATAGACTTCAGACCCACCGCCATTAGAACCATTTTTAGACTCACTGAGAAACCACCAATAGGGGCTGCAAATTGGATCACAGGGGCACATATGGCAACAGACTTGGAGCTTGTTATGGCTGAATTGTGCGTGCCAGGCACGAAGTGGACTTACAAAGTTGGTACGAACCAGCCTCGCATATTCCCAGCAGTCGCATTGAATCGATATGCCAAGGCATGGAATTTGTTCATATGTGCCAAGCTATTGCCTTCGCCTCATCAGCATGAGATCACGGCGAAAAGGGCCATAATTTTGTGGGGTATAATTACAGGCAAGTATATTGACGTGGGTCATTTGATTCATCAAAATATTTTGAAGCATATGAGGGGAAGTACCACAGGGAGCATTCCACACGTATCAGTGGTAGCCATGCTATGTGCTCATCAGGGATGCAACTAGGGCAACGAACAAATGCAATACCTGAACCAAGACATAACTCATGCCACCATTGTAAAATTTGAGGACTGGGCAGGTGGGGAGCCACACCCGCGCGGATGAGGATTTATTCTCAGGCCCATATTCCCAGAGCCATCCCAACAGCCCTCTCAAACAGATGAAGCGGGCGCGTCAACACGACCACATGCTCCTCATGGCGATCGCCAGCTCCGAAGGTTGGAGTGCAAAGTCAATGCCATGTACGATAATTTTGGCACATTTGCTATGGGTCTCACGAGGGCTTTAGCAGAAGCTTTTGCACAGCAGGGAACAATGCTCGAGTGGCCTCAGTTTGGGACAGCAGTGCCATACCCACCACCAGATTCACCACCCGAGGAGGGTGGTATAGCCGATCATTAGGGGAGTTTTTTGTACCCTTTACCTTCATTCAATGGAGCATTGAATATGATAAGTTTGGGGGTATTGGGGTAGTAGTATAGTTGCATATAGTTTCATTTAGTTTTTGCATGTTTAGTTTTAATTTTGCATGTTTAGGTGTTAGATAAAATTTTGCTAAAATTTTTAATTTTTAGTCATTATTGCTTGTGCTAGTATGTTTTAGTTTGCATGTCTCACAATGTTTAGCTTTATAAAAATTTGGTCTAGCCAATGATGATAGTGAATTTTGAAAGAGTCATGAATATTTTGGATAACGTGAGCTGAGATATAATGTTTTACACGATGAAATTCATGTTACTGTTTAAATGCTTTCGGTTTGCACATATGTGTTCACAATCGCTTGTAGGTATAAGAAGTATCCATTGCATTGCTTGATAGCAAATGTAGTTTTAAAAAGAGAAATATGTGGAAAGTAATCTTAGATTGTATGAAACATTGACATTCAAACTTTGGAAAAACATGGGTATGCTATGTATAAAAAAAATCAAATAGCAATAACGTGGCTAGTCTTAATTCGGGGCACTGGCTACTTGAGTATGTACGCCCGAGGGGATCGTCTCTACACCTAACGCCCTAAGGTCTTTCATGGTCTGGGAGTCGTTGGTTGAAAGCTCGCTAAGGGGTAGCAGTGTGCCTAATGGATTAAGACATTGCACAGTCATGTGAAAAAAAAAGAAATAGAGAAAAAGAAAAGAAAAATAGCAATAAACACCACGAAAAAGTGCGAAAAAATTGCCCTCATGAGTAGCAATAAAGCAATTAAGCCCATTGTTGAACCTTAGTTTGTGTTGATATGTTGAAACAGTATGTGTTGCATGAGTATACATGAATCTTGATTTAGACTATAATTTTCTGTTTTGAGCAATGTAACATGTATAATCTTTGCTTAAGTCAAGTTTTTGTGAACACCACACACACACACACAGCATCTCTATAGCATATATGAATGATCTGAGTGTATGATATTATGCCTATAGTTTGGTTTGAAATTGTATTCTTGGATCTGGATAATTCACTGAGGCAATTTGGACTGAAATTCTGTTATGGCTGGAACTATGTGAGACTAGTTTACATCATAGTTTAGTGCATAGTATTGTAGTTGCGTTTGCATTGTTATTTAGCATGCATTGCTTGAGGGCAAGCAACAGTTCAAGTTTGGGGGTATTTGATAAGTGGGATTTATACCTACTTATTGAATACCAATTCACGCGAACTATGTCCATCTCAAGTACATTTTAGTGTGTTTTTAGTGCATTTCATGCTATTTCGCATTGCATTTACTTAAAACTCCTTTTGGTGAAAAAGTGCAGAAAATGGCCTATTTTGGTGGTATTAGAGGGCACGAGGCTAATGGACGCATGAAGGCGAGGCACAAGCTGGGATATGCATGGCAAGAGGATCAACTGAAGCATGGTTGGACAAGCATGGATGGATAAAGGATGGAGCAGCAGAGCAAATCAGTGCAGCAGCAGAATCAGAAGACACAGACTGCTAGCCGCGCGACCGCGCGGCATGACAAGCTTGGAGACGCGTGCCCGCGCGAGCACCCAGCCAGACAACTTTACCTACTGCAAGTCGCGCGCCCGCGAGAGATATACACTGGAGGGGCGCGCGGCCGCGCGCGAGGCCTGAAGCTGCTGATTTGTTTTATTTTATTTTTTTAATTTAAAGGGTTGTATTTGATTAAAACGATATCTGACTGGTGTCAGAGGTATCTTGGAAAACCTTTGACGTATTTTTATCGTAGTAACTAGGGTTTACACCGTGAGGGAGATTCCAACGTAGAACAAAGCCAAAACGCCTACTCTTCCAATTCTTCTTGGGATTCTCTATCATTGCGAATTAGTATTATTATTTTGCTAGAATTTTATAAGGATTTGATCATTAACATTGGTTTATATTCAGCAATTAGGTTTGATCGTTCTATCCTTCATCTTTCAATTGTTTGCTTATTAACTATGTTTTGCGTTGATCCCATAATGGCTTTTGGTTCAGTCATAAACTAAACTTCATTATGGGATTCTAACCGATTTTAATATGTAGTTTAGTTGCATGCTTGATTGCTAGGGCTATTTTGCATATCATATGGGATTTCTATCGTGGTTGTTTTGCATGTATGAATGCTTGATCACCATTCGTCTCAGTACTTGTATGGAATTGATAATGAACATGCAAGTATGGATTGTAATCATGATAGTATACGAATATGGGGTTGTTTTATATGGCTTGTGTATTTTGTGAACTAGATCGACATATACTGTTTCACCGTGTGAGTTAAAATAAAGGCTTGTGCTTAAGTTCAGTATGATTGAAATTTCACATAGACATATAGTGATTTTGGTTATATTGACGATTACATGGAGTCTATCATCTGTGGATGCTATGTAAGTAAGTCATAGTGCATTGAAAAATGGCTATGACTCTATTAGTGCTCTTGACAACTTTCCTGTGATATGTGAACACTTTTGCATGATAGTGGTAATTAGATGAAGTATTAAATGACGTTAGGATCCCATTATTTTCAGATTTGATTTATTCCATTATTAGTCTTATTTTAATTGCTATTCGCGATTAGAGTAATTCACTAATATAGTCATTTGTCTAAGAATATAAATACAGTGATTTAATTCATGCATAGTAGTTTAAATTTGACAACTTTCTCAGTGGGATCGATACTCTACTTACTCTGTATTACTTGTTGACACATGTATGCTTGCATGAGTTAGAGCTCTTTTATCAGAACTGAAAAAGAGGCAACACTGCTCTTCTCCAATGTAGGTGGAAGGGTTTCTCGAGGTGCTGGACCTCGATCACGTCTTTTCTTATTTCCCAAACTAATTGTACTATTCATCATGGTATCCTTCACTTAGGTTTTGTTGCGATTGTGTACCATATTTGTCGTGAATGTAACGCTAGAATTCATACGAAAACCTCTATGCCTGTTCGGACTACTACAAATTTTGTGTTACAGATTATAAATTGTAAACTTCACACCATTTGTAAATTTCAAAAAGTAAAAGATAGGCCTTGGTTCTCTCAGTTTGCTCTGTAATGTCCTTTCTCTTGATATGGCTGCTTTTACAAAGGTTCATGTATTGATGTCCACTTCTTTGCCATAGATGGGTTGTTTGTGCTCTATTATTGATGTCCATGATCTTTATTGGGTTTTACAAATGCTTATGTTTTCTGCACTTTGATTGGGGTTTCTCATTAGTTGTTGTAGTTTTGCGTTGGCATTCTTGTCACGCTTGGCAGCCAGTGAGCCAGCTGCTGGACTGCATGAAGGTGTATATTGTCCAATCGGGCGACTGTGGTGCTGTATTAGGGTATTCTGGGTTCTATTATTGGGTTCCTACAAGCTGGTGCAGTGAGTTTTATAGTTGATCTGTTGCAGTTGGTTTGTAGCATCTGTTGCTGGGTTCTACCAGTCTATTGCAGCTAATTTTGCTGGGTTCTAGGCCTTTCTGTTACTTTGTTGTTGTGCTATTTATTTGTGTTGCATGGGTATCACGCCTGTTGTAGTGTGGGAGATGCAGATCATGGTATTGTTTGGCGGCTTTGATTCTACTTCTTCTTTTGCCCCTTCTCTAGCTGGCGTTGGGCTGTTTGCTTGTTCTTATTGTGCAAGCTTTGGGCTGCTTCTGCAGCTGGTTTGACAGTTGCTTATATTTCGTAGTAGTTATTGAAATTTCATATGCTGCTTTTTGCCATCATAGTTGCTAGGATGATTAAAGCTGATGGGTTATCTATTATCTATGTTAGCATATGCTAATATTGTTATGTATTGGAAGTTCTTGGTTTGGGCATTTCTATGTAATTGTCTGTAATGTCTTTGCATTGTGAGTGTGTGCTTAGGTTTCAGGCTGACAATTTTTAATAGTCATTACATCATAGGGCATATCCTATGATGTCTATGCTAAATTCTGAATGGGTTTTCCTATGAGGTTTGTAATTTCCTTTTTTTTAATATAGTTTAAATTTAGCAAAAAAAAAAAAAAAGAAAAGCAAAGACATGGAAAAAGACCAGGATTGCTTCAGCCATTTTTATTCTTTCTCTTTATCTTCTACAATGATATTGACTTTTAATTCAATGGTTATGAACTAAATTTCTTTTTAAGGCTATAATGGATCTTTTTGTGTAATGAAGATTGACATGCTTCCATATTAAGTTATTGAGATTATTCACAGGATTGTCTATTATGGTTTATACTGAATTAATTAATTGCCTAACCAGTAATTATCGTGATAACTTATATTAAATTGAGAAACAAATTATAAGTTTAGATCTGATCATAATAGCATGTGTTTATGTTTTCTACATGACATTGGAATTCATAATTTATGTTTAGGATAGAGATATACCTATGCATCGCATGTAATCTTGAAAAGAAATTGTGCTTTAAATCTTCTTTAATTGTAATTAACATAGAGATATAGTGGATTAGTTAATTAGGGTGTTCATCTTAATTCTATCATCTGTGCATTTGAGTTTATACGGGTATGATGCATTAAGAGATGGTCATATCTACTTATATGTTATTGATTAATAATCCGGAATAATTAATTTAGCTTAATTGGAAGTGTGTCGATCTAAGTGAAGCAATAAGTTAAATTGTAGTCTTAAGTCTCCGTTAATTGATTAAATCTTGTTGTAGTTGTTTTTAATTTAGTAGTAATTAATTTTTTAGATTTCACAACTTTGATCACTTGTTTAAAGAAACTAAGATAATACAAAGATTGGTGCTTGTTAGATTAAAAACCAATTTAATTTTTCTCTATAGGAACGATACACGAGTTATCACTTTATTACTTGTTGACCACATATACCAACGTGTTGTGCTGAATTGGATTTTACACCAACAGAGATCATCATAGTATCTTGTATATATTGAATTATGTTTTGACATATTACTTAATACTCTTTAGTATGTTGTAGGGTATGCTCAAATATAATAAAGTATATATGGAGATAGGTGAATGATCAACAAAGGATCTACCGCTTCCAGTAAAGGGAGAGAATGTCCTATGTGATTCGATAAAGTGAAAACATGGAAATTCCTGGCCAGGGTTGAATGAAAATTTGAAAGGAGTTTCTAATTTACATTAATTATTGTTATGCATTTAAGAATCTAAATACATATAATCAAATAAATAAAATTTGACAGTAATTACATGTTTTATATTTGATTGAGACATTGTATGGTAGAATGATTGAATTGTACTGTAACTATTCACGAATAGATTATTTGTATTCTTTGTGATAATCTTTGTGATTTACATTGAATTCATATTATCCGGATAGTCATGATACATTATTTATAAGGTGTCACTCATGATGTAGAATAAATATTATTTATTTATATTTGAATTAAAGGAGTTTAATTTATTATAAATAATAATAGAATTATTTTAATTTATTTATTCTACTATTTGCTTAATATTGATCCTAGAGGGTTACACCACAAGAGGAAAGTAATATGATTTTAGAATTGATTGTCTTAATAATAATAAATTAAGTGTATTTAATTTATTTGTAGAATAAATTAAATAGCTTAAGATTTATAATCAAATATTATAAATTAATAAGATGACTAATCTTATTAATTTATAATATTGGTATTTCTCCAAATACTTGATTATAAATATTAAGCTATTCAATTTATTCTACTAATAAATTAAAATAATAATTTATTATTATTATTATTATGACTGTTATTATTATTATTATTATTATTATTATTATTATTATTATTATTATTGTTGTTGTTGTTGTTGTTGTTGTTGTTGTTGTTGTTGTTGTTATTGTTCTTATTATTATTATTAATACTATATTATTATTATTAATATTATTATTATTATTATTATTATTATTGAATTGACTAAAGAATAATAATATAGTATTTGGAGAAATACTAGATTATAAATAAATAAGACGAGTCTTATTGTTATTATTATTTTATTTAGTTCCTAATTAGATTGAGAATTAAATTTTATTTAGCTCTTAATTATTTAATATTATTGTTATTACTATACTAGATTATACGTTTTGTACGTATTGATTGATGATTTACGTAAGTAAAATTTAATAATGTGCATATGTGGATAGTTAGTGTTTGTTAGCACAAGTGTTGTTAATTAAGTTGAATTAGAGTTATCGTCGGTGCAGTGGACCACTAAAAGTGGTATATATGTCGATAGATCTAGCATGTTGGATCAATTTTGTAGCTATGTAATTCTGTAGTTGTTGTATGGATTTGAATTATAATTAAACAAATCATACGGTAGACCCATTAATGATGATTTGTGGATATTGGGTTAATAAATAAATTCGATACTGGGAAAATACAAATGGTGGACGACTTGAAATAGACATGTTATGGTGATCAATCGGTATAATGTGCAATGTTGTGTGTGTGAAAATGAATTATAATAGTCATTAATGTTGTGGCAATTATATGGTTATTCACAATAAATGTAGTTGGATTTTTTTTAATAACGTGATTTTTAATAGAACTTTGATAGATAATTGTAGAATCTTAGTTAAATGTAATTGTATATACTGACTGAGCAATTATTTTGCTTATGTGGATGTATTTCTTTATAATTTATAGGTAAACATAGGAGCAATAGAAGTCGTAAGATAAACGAGAAGAGTTGAGTTCGGTGGGTTGGTGAGTGGGTGACAATTCAAATTTTATTATGTTCTGTGATGAGCACGATATAAGTCATAATTTCTCTGCTCCTTATACACCACAATCAAATGGTGTAGTTGAAAGAAAAATTGAACTTTACAATAAATGGCTAATACTATGTTAAATGAATATCGTCTTCCAAAATATTTTTGGGCTGAAGCTGTGGCAACATCCTGTTACATTTTAAACAGAGTTTTATTAAGATCGATTTTGTTCAAAACTCCCTACGAGCTTTATTATAAAAGAACTCCAAAAATAAATTATTTTAGTGTTTTTGGGATCAAATATTTTATTCTAAATACTAAAGGACATTTGTTAAAATTTGATCTCAAATCTGATAAAGGAATATTTATGGGATATTCTCTTAATAGTAAAACATACAGAGTTTTTAACAAAAGAAGTCTAGTTGTTGAGGAGTCAGTGAATGTAACTTTTGATTAATCTCAGCCTCCTAAATATAAAAAGCTAGTTGACAGTGAAGTTGTCATTGAAGATATTCTCAAAAATATGGAAGAGCCAAAACTAGATAATATATCTCCACCTATTAATGTTAATCCTCTTGAAAATCCCAATCCTAAGTTAAATGACTTACCCAAAGAGTTACATATTATTAAAAATCCTATAGAAAATGTTATTTGTGATATTAATAAAGGAGTCATTACTAGATCACAAGCACATAACTTAGCTAGTCATTTATCTTTCTTGTCTCAAATAGAGCCTAAAAATATAAAATATGCTTCATTAGACAAAGATTGGATAATAGTCATGCAAGATGAACTTGAATAGTTCAAACTTAGCAAAAAAAAAAAATTAAAGTCTGGGAGTTAGTTCCAGAGGATATTTCTATTATTGGAACTGAATAGGTGTTTCAAAATAAATTAGATGAAAGTGGAACTGTTATACGTAATAAGGCAAGATTAGTTACACAAAGGTATAATCAACTTGAAGGAATTGATTATGATGAAACATATGTTCTTGTTGCTAGAATTGAGTCTATACGTATATTATTAGCTTTTGCATGTCATAAAGACTTTATATTAATTCAAATGGATGTTAAATCTGTACTTTTAAATGGTGTTATTGAAGATGAAGTTTATGTTAAACAACTACCTGTTTTGAAGATTTTGATCGTCTTGAATGTGTTTATAAATTGCATAAAGCTTTATAGGGTTTAAAATAGACCCCCAGAGCATGGTATGAATGTTTAAGTAAATTTCTGCTAGAAAGTGGTTTTAAAAGGGGTGTTGTCGGTTAGACCTAAAAAAAATAGGTTTACATAAAATAGGTTTAAAATAGACCCCCGGAGCATGGTATGAATGTTTAAGTAAATTTAGGTTGATTTTGGGTTACATAAAATAGGTTAGGTGCGGGCTGGTTTTGGAACCAAAACCATATTACCTATATTTAATATGGATTATGTGGTTTGGATTTAAATGGTTATGGGTCGAATCCACGTCGATCTATTTTTTAAATTATAGTTTCACTAAAACCTTAATTGATGTGACTAATTTGAGTATTAAAAACATTAATTTTGTGATTATAGGCACTTTAAAAAAAATACATTATTATTTTAATTAATGAAATTATTGAGAATTTTATTACAATAATTAGTAAATATTTTTTTTTGAAGTGTACATATAATCAGTAAATATTAAATTTTTTTTTGGGGAGGGGGGGTGGGGATGGGGATGCGGATGGGGATGGGGATGGGGATGGGTGGGGAGGGGAGCGGGGAGGTGTATACATAATCAATAACTAATATTTTTTGTGGGGGGTTGTAACAATCCAGATTGTAATTTTAAATATTTATTGAATTATATAAATATTTAATGGATGTATTTATCGTTGAATAGATTTTGTTTAATTTAAATTGATTTGATTTGGTTAATTATTTGTTAAATAAATAATTAATGAGTTAAGAAAATTATTATTATATTAATATTTCAATTTGATGGTTAATTATTTGTATTGAGTTATATGATTAAATGAATTATTATATTATTCAATAAATTGTTATTTGAATTAATTAATTAAGTATAAAAACTTCATTAAATAAAGTGTGACAAATAACTATGTTATAAGAAGTTATTAAAAATAAGTTAAAGGGATTTAATCTAGTTTTGCCAAACAAGGCTTAAGGATATTAATTCTTTATTTTAAAAGGGTTTTGCCAAACGTAGCCTTATGGCTTTTGGATTTTTTAAAATTTTGAATTTTAATAATATAAATTAAATAAACAAATTATAAATAATATATAATATGTAACTGATAGTTTAATAGGGTCATTAATATATGGCAGTTTCGTACGTTGAGTTTTTTTAAACGTTTGGAAAACATGCGTTGGTTTATTTTTGTTTACGTATAATCTATTTGGCTAAAGCCTAAGTAAGAAAAGAGAAGAATAGTTGTCTAAGAAATTGAGAAAGAGTCTAAGAGAAGCAACAAGAGAAGGTTCTGAATTCTTCAAACTATTTTCAGTGATTAACAAGGATTAACCAAGCATCAAAAGGTATTTTTCCCATAATCTGTATACTATATAAAATATATATGTTTTACGTTCTCTGTTTTCCTGAATATCACTGTGTATAAGATTTTTTTTATAGTGAATATGAATATATGCATGAACTGTGATTGTTAATTTTGTAAGATAACAAAATTAGTGTATGCTAATTGTAAAATTGAACTTCGAATTTGTTAATTCGGTAAGAAATACAGAGAACATAGTTTAAAGGAATTAAATTGGTTTGTTATTAGGATTTACAGTGTCATTGTGTGAAGAAATTTCAATAATGGAGTTTTGGTTTGTAAAACAGTGCTTTTAAGGAATTAAATTTTTTGATATTTGTTGTTTAGTTGTGTAAAATTTGTATATGTATGCTTCATAACCTTTATGTGCAAATTTTGTAAGTTATACATGTTAATTGGTGTTAGAAATTTAGATACAATAGTTTTGCTGTGTTCTTCGTTTGTATTCTGTAAGCTTGGAGCCTCAGCGCCATTTTCAGCGCCTCAGCCCCAAGTCCCGCACTACAGCGCCAAGGATAGCGTCGCAATGCCTATCTCGCGCCGCAACGCCAATTCCTGCCCTGGCCTTCGGGCCGTAGCGCCATCAGCGCGGCCCACAGTACACACTGTGGTGCCGCGACGCCACTTAGCAGAAAGTTCAGGAAAGACTTTCGTCTTGCACAAAAGTCTGTAATTGTTAATGTAATGCAATGTGATGATTATTTAACATGTAATATTATTATTATGGTATGATAGTGCTAAGAATGAGCATAGAATTTACACTTAACGAGTATTGTTATTGTGAGGGCCCCGAATCTGAGTCCCAAATCACCTCGGATCCCGTTCGATCATTCTATACAACTATTACTATATTTGCGGAAGATATAAACATAAATTGTTTATACATTAAACTTACACACTTTTTCCCAAGGTCGAGTAACCTTAACTTATACACAATTCATAACTATCTAACACATAACATCATTATCAAACTATACTATTACCAAACTAATCGTGCACATTAACTTCAAGCTGGAACTGTCTTTAACCTTTCCTTGTATCTGACACGTTCGCCTTAATCTGCAATGTTTTATCATGATATAGCAAGGGTGAGCATAAGGATTGCCCAGCAAGTTTTAGTTCAATAATATAACGATATATCATGATTGAAAGAGTATGAACAATAAGCTGGCTATAATTCATCAATATAATTGAGAACTAGCATGAACAAATTTATGACTGAACAAGTATTATACATGAACAATTATATCTAAAACCAACTGGTAATGAAGGTGATCAGCCTTTCATACCTGACTTATACATGCAATATGTACAGAGTACAATTCATGGCAACCAGCAATGATTAACCATAAGCTTATCCGAATGAAACGACTCTTAGTAGAGTTAAGTAAAAACAAACTTGCCTGAACCGTTGATTACCGCTACGCAATTTATATCGCTTTATCCGAAGACCTAATATTAGTAATATAGATCTTCAGAAATTATTGTCAGAAGTTGTTCTTCATTTCTAGGTTTTCCAGAAATGAAGAACAGTCCAAGTGACTACTTTTAAATCCTAGTAACTTTCAGTCTAGGACTTGCTTGTGTGATCTAATGGTTTTATCATGTAGAAGAGATGTCAGACTACATGTCTATAACAGATCAACGCTGGTCAATGTAGGGGTCAGGAAACGGTCTTGAAGATTCTGGGTTACCCAGAATCTCCTTCCGGGGAGTTGGTCAATGGTGGTTTGACCATGATTATCTACTATTCCGTTCAAGATCTGGGTGGTCTAAAGCCTTTAGCATGAAGTCTTCATGTCAGGCTACAACAACAACACAATAACTTGGCCAAAACATGAACATACTGTAAGATCAAGACCCTGCAAAAACGCTGTCAGTCGTTCTGAAAATTCTGGGTTTGCCCAGAAACCAAATTTTGTTACCAGTCAACGCTGTTTGACCAACAATAACTCTCGATCTACAGATGATCTGGACTTGATTCAAGTTCCAGATCCAAGACCTTATAACATACAACAAGTACAAACTCTTAAAACACATAAACCATTAACAGAGACAAATCTAGGAGACCTGACATTTGACTGTCAGACGACTCATGAAGGTTCAAAGTCAGTTTCAAAAAAACTTGACTTCGTGCATCTAGATGTTATAGATCCATGATCTATCAACCCAAATCACTCAAAGACATCCTAATACCCAACTTTAAACAATCAATTACAACATTTAACATAAAATCTAAAGATTTCGAATTTTGAAGGTTTATACCTTTCTAGCTTAGATATTTGAATCTGATCTTTGATCTTGTTATTGAAGGGCTATGAACTGATCTTAGCTTGGATTCTCTCTCTCTCTCTCTCTCACTCTAGATTTTGAAATTGAAGAGAGAGAATGGTCTTGGCAAATATGAAAAGTAAAGTAAGTATTTTCTTACTTTTAAATCTCTTATTCTTTGATTCATTGTATCTAATGTTGCTAGGTGTCCCCAAATATGATCTTGGGATGATTTAAGGCACATGGGATAAACATTAGGGTGATGACTCACAAGATTTGCAAAATCTTTTGCTTTGGTTTTAAGAAAGGTTATTTTGGTCATTTTGCCTACCATTTTAATTCTAAATTGGAGATTTGATCAAACCCTTTGGGTTTAGGGTTTGAACCCTTTAGGGTTTAGGGTTTAACCCTTACATTGAAATTTAATTTCTAAGATTTCTAAATTTCGGTTTTCAAAATAGCAAATTAATATTTCTAAATTATAATTAGGATTTTCTAATTATATTAAAATTTCTTATTCACCATTTAAATCTTGCTAATTAGGATTAACATTTCCTAATTAAAATTGCTAATTTAGCAATTAGGGTCATAATGGTCATTAGGGTTTATAACCCACGAATTAGGGTTTTATCTATAAAAATAATATTTCTAATTTAGAAATTAGATTTCCGTAATTAGATTAAGGTTTTCTAATTACTTAACTTGAAAATTAGAATTAATATATCCTAATTAAAAGTATTAAATTAACACTTTCGTTTTCCCTAATTATAAATTAGGATTATTAGAATCGAAATTAGGGTTTTCAGAACCGATTTTAGGGTTTCTTGTAATTCGCCAGAGTTTTCTAACCGAACGTTGACGTTCTTAATATATACCTAGGGTTTGTTACAGATATCGCTTATCTGGTCAACCCTTGACCCTTAACCACATACTGTACATATATACACAGAACATATTCACGTATGCCCTTAATCCTGAATAATTCACCTAAATCTTTCATAGAATTTTGAAATCCTCAAAATTCTTTCTTAAAAATATCAAACACATACACAAATTATCTGTCTAGGTTCTAATTTTGAACCTTAAATCAATTAATTAAAATTTAAAAATATTTCAAAATTCTCGGATTATCACATTCACCCCTTCTTCTAAAAATTTTGTTCCCAAAATTTACCTTACACCTTACACCATACTGCTTACACCATTCACACATCATCACATGCTACCCAATACACCACTCACAAGAGTAAAAGTTTTTAAATTGTGCTGAGGGGTCATATAGACCATGAACACATAGTTTTAACGGTAGTGATCATACCGCAAAATAATATATTACTTGGTATGTTTACAATCACAAAGAAGGTAAACTACCGTTGCTAGTACTTTAGGTGATCAGCCTATCATACTCTTACGTCATGTATAACGTATTAATCATGTATAGCGAATATTTACGCTACTTGATTGGATTATTTATCCAAACAACATAGTTCACCTCAGTCTTATTATAGGATTCCGTACCAAAGCAATTTGGTTCGGGAAATTTCTTTCAATGAACACTTTAGAGTTTTCATAACATTAGTCTAGCTGAATCGAATAGCATAGACTCATATCAATAATTTAATTCAATCGAATTATTAAAGTGTAGCCAAACCCCGTTGGCAAATTAAACTTTTGAAAATATTTTCGAGAATGATGTCATGATGTCGTACTGTATTAACAGTCCGTTTAAGGATGCCGTCATTATATGACTTTGTCATAACGCATCATACAATAGTGGAACAATGATTTTACATCAAATTCACACTAAGTATTCCTGCATTTACAACTCCATCACTTTTTATCATCTCTGCACCAGGTTACATGGTACATAAGTGATAAATAAAATAACTTTTGATATTTCAAATCATTTGCGTCTAGCTGAAATAAGTAGCATAGATTTGTACTTTAAACCGTTCCAAAAATGATTACGAGTCTACATATTTTTTTATTTTTTTTAAAGGCATATAGTGCGTATTTAGCTTGATGTCAATCATTTCGAAGTCAAGCATAGCTAGGAGTTTCGAAAAACTTATGTCTCCACTAATAATCATTTGCTTAACAATCTATCTGTTCCTATTATCCTCAATTTTCCATTTACACACAACTATACCCAGCTCGTCAAACCACACTTATGAGTTCATTTACTTGCCACAATCATATGAGTTTAAGAACTTGTCCTAGTCAGACCTTTAGCGTCCATTTCGCTGAGGGATTCATAAACATTTCATATAACTATGAGTCAAGAATGTCACATAAGTATGAGTTTTAAGAACTCGTACTTAACCTTATATTCTCTACCTATAACCTATCTATCTGTTATACACATGGGAAAGGAATCACCCTCTTAACATGCATATAATAAATAGCGCGACACAAATATTTCAATGATTATCATTGCCAGAACTAAGTAGTTTTTACACCAAGTACAATTTCCTGCCCATACAAGGAATCATACAACTCAGCTGCTGACATGAGTCCTCAATTGAATCCCCACCTAACACTAACACCCTTCTCAATACGAATTTCATTCAACTCGTATTCATAATCCTTTCCTGAATCTGTACCAATTCATAGCACAACTGTCACCCAACAAACTTGCTGTAACTTTTCAATCATTCGCTTTATCCTTCTTCATACTATAACCTTATCTGATCACGGAGTGATCTCATCGTATATATTACGATTCATTTCTATATCTAGATCGTTTTGTTTTACGATCTCCTATCACTGCACTTTTAGTCTTTTAGACTCTATCAATTTCTCACTACTATTCAACTTTTATTATCAGAGTTAGGGAACTTTGTATCCTATAACTCGCCGAGATTCATCTTTGAATCTTACTGACCCAACTAACTCTGTGTGAGTTAGTACTTATCCTAAGCACTGCGGTTATTGGTCTCAGGTATTTCTACCTAAGCTTCATAACCAACAGCTCTGATACCAACTGTGAGGGCCCCGAATCCGAGTCCCAAATCACCTCGGATCCGGTTCGATCATTCTATACAACTATTACTATATTTGCGGAAGATATAAACATAAATTGTTTATACATTAAACTTACACACTTTTCCCCAAGGTCGAGTAACCTTAACTTATACACAATTCATAACTATCTAACACATAACATCATTCTCAAACTATACTATTACCAAACTAATCGCGCACATTAACTTTAAGATGGAACTGTCTTTAACCTTTTCTTGTATCCGACGCGTTCACCTTAATCTGTAATATTTTATCATGATATAGCAAGGGTGAGCATAAGGATTGCCCAGCAAGTTTTAGTTCAATAATATAACGATATATCATGATTAAAAGAGTATGAACAATAAGCTGGCTATAATTCATCAATATAATTGAGAACTAGCAGGAACAAATTTATGACTAAACAAGTATTATACATGAACAATTATATCTAAAACCAACTGGTAATGATGGTAATCAGCCTTTCATACCTGACTTATACATGCAATATGTACAGAGTACAATTCATGACAACCAGCAATGATTAACCATAAGCTTATCCGAATGAAACGACTCTTACTAGAGTTAAGTAAAAACAAACTTGCCTGAACCGTTGATTACCGCTACGCAATTTATGTCGCTTTATTCGAAGACCTAATATTAGTAATATAGATCTTCAATATTAGAATAATATCATCACAGTATAATACTATTATATGTATATACATAGAATAACCTAAACACATAACATATAACCCTATCAGTCTATAACACACATAAGACTCAGTATCAAGTCAAACTATTACAGTCTGAGTTGAACCCGACACAAAACTGACATCCCGACAGTCTAGTCGGACTATTATTCGAGTCTAAGTTCAATTAAACTCTGACTTAACACTTAACAATTATCTCAAATAATTTTAATATCAGTCAAAATATTTTTCTAAGTCTCATAATAACTTTTAAATAATTATTAATATTTATCACGAATTTTCAATCATTAAACACGTATTTAAATGAATTAAATACCACATAATTTCATTATCATTAATATTTATTTATTACTAAATATTAATAAAATACATCACATAATATTATAACATATTTATAATATCACAAAGTATTTTTAATACCTTAAAATCATATTTATATAATTTTTAAACAATTAAATTTATTATCCGATAATTGCTATTAATATTAAAAATATTAATATTTTCATGACAAAATATCAAAAGTTATGTTTTATAACTTAAAATATTTTTCTAACACTTAAATTATTTTTATATGATTTATAAAACATTAATTCTATTTTTCCTTAATTTATTTAATACATTTATTAAATAAACTAATTATCATTAACATTAATTAATTAATGAATTTCATCACAAAATATTAAAAGTCACTGAAAATATCTTTAAATATTTTCTTATACCATAATATTATTTTTCATGATTTTTCATGTATAAAAATCATTTTTAAATCATTTATTTAATATTATAATTAAATAAATTAAATACCATTTATATTCCAAAATATTATATATTTATGAAATATACTCAAAATAATTAAAAACTATTTTTCAGACTTTAAAATAATTTTTTGGAATTTATTTAGTATTTTTAATAATTAAAATCTATTTATTTCGATTTATTTATTAAAATAAATCATTTTCAGAAATTAATAATTAATTTCTTAATTAAACTATCGCTAAAAGAGCAATAGGCGACAAAACCGTCGCCGTAGGTGTTCTTGGCCAAGCCCAGATCTTCAAAGTTAGTGACTAAGGTGCTATGTTTGACTGTAATTTGATATAAGTTCCTGATGATATCTGGGATTGTAAATTTGTTAATGTTGTAGTATACGTGCAATACTACAACTACATACTAAGTTCATGATCATTCTACAACATATCAACTAGATCTGGGCTCCAGAAATTATTGTCAGAAGTTGTTCTTCATTTCTGGGTTTTCCAGAAATGAAGAACAGTCCAAGTGACTACTTTTAAATCCTAGTAACTTTCAGTCTAGGACTTGCTTGTGTGATCTAATGGTTTTATCGTGTAGAAGAGATGTCAGACTACATGTCTATAACAACATATCATCATAAAAACATCACACCAAACATATCAACGCTGGTCAAAGTAGGGGTCAGGAAACGGTCTTGAAGATTCTGGGTTACCCAGAATCTCCTTCCGGGGAGTTGGTCAATGGTGGTTTGACCATGATTATCTACTATTCCGTTCAAGATCTGGGTGGTCTAAAGCCTTTAGCATGAAGTCTTCATGTCAGGCTACAACAACAACACAATAACTTGGCCAAAACATGAACATACTGTAAGATCAAGACCCTGCAAAAACGCTGTCAGTCGTTCTGAAAATTCTGGGTTTGCCCAGAAACCAAATTTCGTTACCGGTCAACGCTGTTTGACCAACAATAACTCTCGATCTACAGATGATCTGGACTTGATTCAAGTTCCAGATCCAAGACCTTATAACATACAACAAGTACAAACTCTTAAAACACATAAACCATTAACAGAGACAAATCTAGGAGACCTGACATTTGACTGTCAGACGACTCATGAAGGTTCAAAGTTAGTTTCAAAAAAACTTGATTTCGTGCATCTAGATGTTATAGATCCATGATCTATCAACCCAGATCACTCAAAGACATCCTAATACCCAACTTTAAACAATCAATTACAACATTTAACATAAAATCTAAAGATTTCGAATTTTGAAGGTTTATACCTTTCTAGCTTAGATATTTGAATCTGATCTTTGATCTTGTTATTGAAGGGCTATGAACTGATCTTAGCTTGGATTCTCTCTCTCTCTCTCACTCTAGATTTTGAAATTGAAGAGAGAGAATGGTCTTGGACCCTTTAGGGTTTAGGGTTTAACCCTTAAATTGAAATTTAATTTCTAAGATTTCTAAATTTCGGTTTTCAAAATAGCAAATTAATATTTCTAAATTATAATTAGGATTTCCTAATTATATTAAAATTTCTTAATCACCATTTAAATCTTGCTAATTAGGATTAACATTTCCTAATTAAAATTACTAATTTAGCAATTAGGGTCATAATGGTCATTAGGGTTTATAACCCACAAATTAGGTTTTTATTTAGAAAAATAATATTTCTAATTTAGAAATTAGATTTCTGTAATTAGATTAGGGTTTTCTAATTACTTAACTTGAAAATTAGAATTAATATATCCTAATTAAAAGTATTAAATTAACACTTTCGTTTTCCCTAATTATAAATTAGGATTATCAGAATCGAAATTAGGGTTTTCAGAACCGATTTTAGGGTTTCTTGTAATTCGCCAGAGTTTTCTAACCGAACGTTGACGTTCTTAATATATACCTAGGGTTTGTTACAGATATCGCTTATCTGGTCAACCCTTGACCCTTAACCACATACTGTACACATATACACAGAACATATTCACGTATACCCTTAATCTTGAATAATTCACCTAAATCCTTCACAGAATTTTGAAATCCTCAAAATTCTTTCTTAAAAATATCAAACACATACACAAATTTTTTGTCTAGGTCCTATTTTGAACCTTAAATCAATTAATTAAAATTTAAAAATATTTCAAAATTCTCGGGTTGTCACAGTTATTTTTCTTAATTGATATAATTTGATTATGTAATTAAGAATCAAACCATATGTGATGTAGAGATATAGAGTGTTGATAATGACTGATTATGTCATGATGACATGTATATAGGATAATTGTGATTTGGATTAATTCGGTTTAGCCTACAAGCGAGGAAAGTTTCCTAACTCTACACTTTTGTTGAGTAAATTACTTTCATTGAGCAAGTCTTCTAAACCTAAACCTTCGTTATGCAAGTTATTTTCATTGTGCAAGTTTGCTTACTTACCTCGATTATATTGATCAAGTTATTCTTGTTGTTAACTTGTTTCGTTGAACAAGTTATTATTTCTAGTTCGATTACAATTATGCAAGTTTTCCTAACTCAACACTTTCGTTGAGCTAGTTCTATTATTATGTTGTGCAAGTGCTTATAAACCTAAACTTGTTATTGTTAGCATGCAAGTATCTTTATTCTGATGAACAAGTTTATCGTTTAAGTTATTACTTGTTATGCATGTTTAATATTCAATTCTAAGATTTTAACCTTAGCTTAATGTTGTTCAAAGCAAGGTATGTTGTATTATTCAAATACTTATGCTATTAGATTATTCCTAAAGCATGACTTTAATTTACATTGTCGATTCAGTTATGATTATTCCATAGCATAACGTTATTAACTTTGTATTCAACTAATCCTTAGTTGATGACCGTTGAATTCTAAATTACCTTGAAACGTATCTAAGCCAAACTTACTTTGGTGCGGACTTGTACTCTAAATACTGAGATGAACAACCCTATTATTAGGGGTTTACTGTAACACCCCCTTTCCAAAATAGAAAGAGAGGTTACACAAAACACAACAAAACTAATGAATTCAATAGCAAATCTCAAAGCCACAAAAGAATAATCTAAATATCTGATTAAAACCACAAGTCAACCATAATAAATATCAAACTGCCTCAAAACACAATCTAAAATAATTATTACAACTCCAATAAACTATTAGATCACAATTTAAACAAAATATATCTAAATCATTTGGATAAAAGGGAGCTCTCGTCACACTTGCCCTTGATTCCCCTGATTACCTGCCGAAAGAAAAAAATACAGCATGAGCCAAATGCCCAGTACGGATATAGAATACAAATAATGAACCAAAATATCTAACTCAATTAAATGAAATGAAATGAAACGAACTGAAACGAAACGAACAAAACTAACACAACGAAATGATAGGCTGAATCAAATGGTTGGGTGTTATTTCATACCGAGCTCAAAATAAATAGTAATATACCTTACCACACAGGCAAGTCAAATAATGCCACAAAGGCAATCACACATCGGACTACGCAATTCAAATGCGTGCAAAATCGAAAGGCGTGTTTGGCACAAACATCACCACTCCGCAGAACAGAACAAAACAGAAAACTAGGGCCGACCCATACGCCTCCCACAACAAAACACCAAATGGCCAACTCCCACCGGAGCACAAAACGGAGACGCCGTGGACTGATCACACCGCCACGGAAGGTGTCATGCCTCGGTGCCAAGAGGACATGCATGTGGTACCCCCACAGGTGATTATTGCTCAGGTATACCCTACGGTATTCCAACAAAAATATCATGTCACAACACATGCGACACAATATCAACACAAGGGGGTTCTAACGTATACATGTTAAACTGAAACAAAATATCAACACAAAATCTCTAAAAATATTAACATGTACTTTCTACAAAGATCGAAATAAATATTAACCATGACACACTAGACCAAAGAGTACAAATACTAGTTTCAAATACTAATGCCAAAATGAAACATTCTCACGAATTTACGAAGGAACAATTATGAGAGGCAAAACTAAATTTCGAAACGAATAATGAAATGAACAATTTAAAAATAAAAGAGTCTTGTTGAAAGAGTACGGAATCCGTACCTGAATTAAGCAATGTAATACCCAAAATTTAAATAAGGTTATGTTAATCTCCTCCAAGTTGATCTAATAAAATAAAATAAAACGTTATTACAAATCAAGTCATTAATAACATGATACCGGTAATTTATTATTAATTTATTGTTATAACTTTTAATCAGCAAAATGATTCAGTTTGATAAAAAAAATCTCAAAACAGTTCATAAGTTAATCATTATAATTAATTAATTACTAAAATATTACACATATTAACTTTACCGACCACTGACTTTTTGCATCTCAGATTACTAAACAAAAGTCTCCATATATATGCCTATGATTACAGTTTATATAAAGTATGCATATTTTATTAATAATTAACAATATAATTTTAAATCATATAACACATATAATACTTAAAAGAATTCTAGCAAAGCCAATACTTGATACTTCTACTATTTGGAATCCAAACAACAGCAATAATAAGATTTGGTGAAAAGAGAAAAAAAAAATTAAATATATATATATATATATATATATATATATATATATATATATTAATCATATATAGGTGCACGAAATTCAAAATCATACTCTTCCTTTAATAATATTGATTTATGATTACATGTCTTATATAGCAAAAAAAACAAACAAACTATCCAACAGATCCTACTTATAACCTATATGATTGGCAAAAATTCAATAAAAGTTTAATTTACCTTTGTAACAAAACTTCACTTGTGAACTCCCTTTTTCCTTTTAGTAATGCTACCGTCGTTCTCTCTTCCTTTCTTATTTCTTTTATCAGATGAATAAAGTATAGTACAACGTATAGGGTTTTTATTTTATTTTTTTATTTTTTATTTTTTTATTTTTTTCAGATTTTAATAGGATTAGATATCACCCACATATAAATTAAACCCAATCTAATTTTAAAGCCCAATTTAATGAAATCTCTTACTTATTTTAGTCCACATAAATTAAAAATAATGTTTAACCCAAACAAAAGAAAGCCCAATTAAAATATTTAAAAATGAAATTAAATGTCATTTATTTATTTATTTATTTATTGGGTATTACATCACCTACCCCTTAAAAGGATTCCGTCCCCGGAATCAAAAGAATGGAAACCTAATTTTCAAAGAGATGCGGATACTCCGCTCGAATAGACTCTTCCATCTCCCATGTAGCCTCCCGCTCCGAATGATTTCTCCACAAAACCTTAACAAACGGAATTGTCTTCCTCCTCATAATCCTTTCTTAACGATCGAAAATCGCTTTAGCTTTCTCCTCGCAAGTAAGATCCTCCCGAATCTTATCAAACGGATATTGCACCACGTGCAACGGATGATAATGATAACTTCTCAACCCCAATACATGGAACACATTGTGCACATGAGCTAGCTGTGGAGGCAAAGCTAACCGATATGCAACCTCACCAACCCTTTCCAAAATCTCAAATGGACCGATATAACGCGGACTAAGCTTCCCTTTCAATCCAAATCGCCGAATGCCCTTCCAAGGAGAAACTTTTAGAAACACGTGCTCATCAGGTTCAAACTCTAAAGTCCTCTTATACTTATCAGCATAACACTTCTGTCGTGATCGAGCCGATTTTAATTTCTCCTTAGCCACTGTTACCTTCTCTGTAGTGATTTGAACTAACTCAGGCCCTTCTATGGCCCTTTCGCCAACCTCATTCCAACAAGTTGGTGCTCGACACTTCCTACCATGCAATGCCTCAAACGGAGCCATCCCAATACTTGCATGCCAGCTGTTATTGTAAGCAAACTCAACTAGGCTTAAATAATCATTCCAATTACCCGACCACTCCAGTGCACAAGACCTCAATATATCCTGTAATGTCTGAATAGTCCTCTCGGATTGTCCATCAGTTTGCTGATGGAAAGAAGTACTGAAGTTAAGCCGAGTACCCCAAGCTCGTTGAAACCCTTTCCAAAACCGTGAAGTGAACAGCGGATTCCGATCTGAAACAATAGATATCGGAGTACCATGAAGTCTAACCATCTCCTGCTGAAAGATATGTGCCAACCTGTCCACCGAGTAACATTCATGGATAGCCAAAAAGTGTGCCGATTTGCTCAGTCGGTCCACTACTACCCAAATGGCATCATTCTTCCTGAAATTCTTCGGCAAACCAGTCACAAAATCCATCGTGATATCCTCCCACTTCCACACTGGAATGTCTAACTGCTACAGCAAACCACTAGCTCGTTGATGTTTTATCTTCACTTGTTGACAAGTAAGACACTTTCCAACATATTCAGTCACGTCTCGTTTCATCCCATTTCACCAAAAATTCTTCTTCAAATCCCTATACATCTTTGTAGAACCAGGATGAATAGAAAATGGCGAACTATGAGCCTCAGCCAATGTGACAACCTGAGAATTTAGATAATTATTAAAATCCTAAAATGATGGATTAAAGGTTATAAGATGAACCTAGACAGAAAATAAGTGTATAGATTCGACGTTTTTGTGAAGGAATTTTAAGGATTTCAAATTTTTTGGAGAAGAACTTGAATGATTTGATAGACTATAAGTGATAGTCTGATAATGAGGTATATGTTAGTGTATAAGTTCCTAAAAATATGTGTATGTGGTGAATATATTAATATATTTACTTCAGTTAAATAAATTGTGAAGACAATTTATAGAAAGTAAAGGAAATAATTGGATATATGGTATTATGTTATATGGATAATGATATAATATTTAATATTATACCAAAGGATGTAAAGTAAAAATATGAGGTGAGATCCAATATGTAAATATGTATATTGGTATCAACTAGTTAGTAAATTAAATTCATATTTGAATAAATGATGAATATATTAAATTATATATTTAATATTTAAATAAATTATTTGAATACAATTTATGGAGAGGAAGAGGAAATTAAATTTAATTATACAATATAAATTGTATAACTTGAATAAGTTATTTAATTATGGTATGAGAATTAAATGACCTAAATGGTTATTGTTATTTAGTGGTCCTAATATTTTATTTATATACTAGTGACCTAATCTAAGAGAATTGTGGAACATGTCACAAATTATTTTGTATGAATATGTGAGTAAGTGAATATGAATATTATATGATGGTTTATATTTGTTTATTATATAAACAAATAGAGAAAACTAAGGTAATCCTAATTATATATTAGGAATGAAGAATTGAATAACTTAAGGATTATGGGATAAGAGAATTATGGTATTTTAAAATATATACAAATTCTAAGAGATTTATTTTCTACATCTCAATTAATTAATTTTATAACCTAATTGTATCAAGATTAATTGGGTTAAGAAATTAAGTGTACATGAATAAGGATTAAAATTATAATTGTGTGGAATGAAACCCTAATTAAATAATTAGGGTATGATAAAATGGTAATACATTGGAACATCATAATTTTTCAATGACTCAAAGAATTTAATTTAAAACCTAAGAGATTAATTTTATTATCTCAATTTATTAATTATTTTAAACCTAGATTAATTGGGTTACACAATTAAATTATCTAAGTATTTAAATTCCTAAATGAGTGGAATACCAACCCTAATGAATAATTAGGGTAAGACAAAATTAGTGTGTTGGTTTATGCTAATTTACATGGCCCAAACATTTTTCATTAGAGAGCCCAACATTTGGCCCAATTTTTATGGATTATCTAGAAGCTAAATAACCCAAAATTACTAATTAAAATAAATCAAAAAGGGGGCTAAAGGAGGGGGGATGAACCGGATATTGAAAGTTGATTAAGGCATGTGTTGGAATTTTTTTCTTCAAAACTTAAGTTACACTCAAGCCATGTGTCTCCATACTACTTGGCCACATTTTGCCCAAGATTTTTCAAGGGATTAGAGAGAGAGAGAGAAGCAAGCTAAGTTGGGAGATAATATATACATGTAATATTTGTATGTATATACTTTTACTAATAATATATAGCCTTCATATCACATTATTACACAAGCTTTCTTCTCATTTTTTTTCCATAAAAGCTAAGTAAGGAAAATAAAGAGAGAGAGTGGGGAGGACCATTTCGGCTGGAGCAAGGAAGGGAAGGGAGGATGTTTTCATCTTCCTTCTACCCAAAATCATCATCCACTTTGAAAGATCAAGGAAGTATAGCCACAAATCAAAGGTATAAACACCTTTTATCAAAGTTATTTTTAGTTGTTTAAATCAAATCTTGAGTTATGATCTTGAACTCTAAAAATCATAGATTTATATGTTTTAGAGTGTGTTATATGTAGATCTAGTCATTTTGGATATTAACAAGTTTGATCAAAGAAGAAAAGTGAAAATAGTGTTTAAAACTAAGAAAAAAAAAACTAGTGGACTGCTGCCCCTAAAATGAAAATTCGGGGTTAGTTAGGATGTTCAGAAAATTCTGGGCTTTTGGTATGTTATAGTAAACTAAAAAAGCTTTCCATAGACTCCGGAACGGACTAAATCCGACTTCGGAGGAGAGAGTTATGACATTTCAAAGTAGTAGTGTCAAAACTGTCCAACAAGTGCGGTCCAGTCCACTTGAACGGAATTTCTGGGCTGATATGTTCAGAATCTGGAAACATATCAGTAGGAAAGAGTTGTAGTCCCGGAAGTTAGCTTCGCGTGGGCTCAAGAATCGCCTAAAAATGTTTTAAAACGAAAAAGTTATGACTGTTTTAGCGAAAGAGGGCAAATCTGGGAAAAAAATGAAAATTGTTGTGAGTGGACATTTTTGGGGCCTGTGTTAGGCTGACTAAGAGGTCCGAAATTACTGGGTGATATTTTTTAAAAATATGTTGGTATGTCATGTATAACATATCCAAAAATCAGATTAATCGAAGTTATGAGCAATGCGTTAGAAAATCGCGAAGAAGCCAAGTCACTAAGCGCTGCGGCAGCACAAGCAGGCAGCTGGGCACCAGAGCTTGGCGTTCGCCGACGCCTGCTGCTGCTGGCGTTGCAGTGCTGTTACACGACATGAATTTTGAGGCCTGTTTTGATTAGTTTTCGTGATCCGTTTTTGCTGTGTGAAATTTTTCTATAATACTATTACATGAAGTCTATAACATGTCCAAAATTTCACTGTTATATGACTTACGATTTGAGAATTAAAAATGAGCGAACATGCATGTCAGAACTAAAATTTGAGCGAACGCCGAGCGTCGGCGCGTCGAGCGACTTTGACGTTCGACGTTCCGAATCGCATTCTGGCAAAATAATAAGTCATAATAAATCTATTAAAGTCCTACGGGGCGAGATTTGACTATAAGTGATATTTTATGCCGGAAAATTTCCTTTCGGGCATAAATAAAGCAATAAAAATATGTAATAAATAAAAATTACATACTTAAGCGAAATAAAATCTATAGTTGCCTATAAAATTATTTTGTGGTGCAACGAGAACGTGAAACCTTTGAAAATTGTATTAATAATAAAAATGATATTTTGAGGTTTTCGGAGTTCAAAGTGAGGTTTTTGAGCTGATTAATAAATATACATATATATAGCGAAAGTGCGAATATTCGTAAAACGAAAAATAAAGCGAATGTGCTAGTGAGATAAAATATGAGGCTATAGTCAGTGTTGACTCATGAACGGACAAACTGATGTAAAAATGATTTAAATTAAAAAAATAATTTAGTATGTTGAGTTTTACTATAAAAACTATGTATTAGCTGTTTAAACCCCAAATTTGCGAGTAAAGGTAAAAGATATTTCTGAAATGAAAAAGCGAGTGTTAAATCATAATGAATATGATATAGTGATTAAAGAATTATCAAAGGATGATAATAATGCTAATGTTGTAAGGTGTTATCTAATATTTAATTATGTGTTTAAGTGTTAGATAATTGATTGATAAAGTAATAGTATATTGAGATAACCGGTGTGTTATGCTAATTAGTGGATCGATCTTATTAATGATAGGTCTTTCATAAGAGATTAAATTAGATTACGTAGCGGTAATCAACGGTACATGCAAGTTCTCCTTAACTCAAACTTGAGTTGTATGTTCAAAGCATGTTAATGAATAATTGTTGTTGATTATTGACGTATATATTGATTATTGATTCGCACGTTGTGCATATTGTAAATGTTCATCAGGTATGAAAGGCTGATCACCTTCATTACCATTTGGTTCAGTTAATCTGTTCATGTTCATTATTGACCGTTCATTTTTATTAACTTGGTCTTTCAGCTAAGAAAATTTGTTTATGCTCTTTTACAATATTTATATTGTTGAAAGTTAGCTAGCTTATTGTTCAATTCTTTCAATCATGATATATCCTCAATTAAACTTATGCTTGCTGGGCAAATTTGATGCTCACCCTTGCTATATCATGATAAAAAATTTCAGATTAAGATGAAAGCTCGAGTAAAGACAGAGGCAAAGGCAAAGTCCAAGATTAAGCTATTATGCAGTTAGATCTATTAAATTTTCTGACAAAAATAGCATTGTAAACCTTTTTAGATATTGAAGTTATGTATTAAGTTAAGGTTGTAGACCTTGGGGTTTATGTTGTAAAAGTTTAATGTATAAACAATTTAAGTTTATATCTTCCGCAATAGTTGTAGAAATGATGTACCAGATCTGAGGTAAAAAGTACCCGGATTTGGGGACGCTATAGCCAACACAGCCTCTCGAATGATTGGATCCGACGGTATACACAATCGTTCACCCAACCAAATCACACCATGGTCATCAATACGAAACCCAGGTTGTTTGCCCTCCTCCAAATTCTACGCCATACTCCACAATTCACCATCTTCCTTTTGAGCTTCTTTGACCCGTGATATAAGAGAAGGATCCACTCTCATACCCGCCAAATGCCCATCTGAACCTCATACATACAACTCCAACTCGAGCCGCTCCATATCCAAAATAAGTTGAGGTTGTGTAATAAGGGCTACTACACTCCCTGAACTCTTTCGGCTAAGGGAATCTGCAACCACATTTGCCTTCCCCGGGTGATACTGAATTCTAGCATCATAATCCTTTAGAAGCTCCAACCAACACCTCTGCCTCATGTTGAGCTCTTTCTGAGTGAAAATGTATTTAAGACTTTTGTGATCGGTGAAGATATCACAAGTCTCTCCATACAAATAGTGCCTCCAAATATTTAAGGCAAAGATCACCACTGCCAACTCCAAATCATGAGTGGGGTAGTTCACCTCGTAAGGTTTAAGCTGCCTAGAAGCATAAACAATCACCTTACCGTGTTGCATCAAAACACATCCCAAGCCCTTCTTAGAAGCATCACTATAAATCTGGTAACCTCCAGTCCCCGACGGCAATGCAAGTATAGGAGCTGTCACATGTCGTTTCTTTAACTCCTCGAAACTCTTTTCACGCTCCTCATTCCACACAAACTTCGTGCCGTTTCTCATCAACTGAGTCAATGGTAAGGCAAGCAAGGAAAACCCTTCCACAAACCGCCTATAATACCCTGCCAAACCCAAGAAACTCCTAATCTCTGTCACCGTAGTAGGTTTTGGCCATTTAGTGATAGCCTCAACCTTTCGCAGGATCCACCTTAATGCCTTCAGCAGAAACAACGTGGCCCAAAAATGCAACCTGCTCCAACCAAAACTCACATTTAGAGAATTTAGCATACAATTTCTCTTTCTGTAAAATCCCCAACACTGTGCGAAGATGCTCATCATGCTCTTCTTTAGACTTGGAGTAAACCAAAATGTCATCAATAAATACAATAACAAATTGGTCTAAGTACTCCCTGAACACCCGATTCATTAAATCCATGAACACCGCCCGGAGCGTTAGTCAACCCGAATAGCATCACCAGAAACTCGTAATGCCCATATAGAGTACGAAAAGCCGTCTTAGGGATATCCTCATCCCTCACCCTCAACTGATGATAGCCCGACCTCAAGTCTATCTTCAAAAAATACTTCGCCCCTTGAAGTTGGTCAAACAAGTCATCAATCCTCGATAATGGATACCAAATCCTGATGGTAATCTTGTTCAACTCCCTGTAGTCTATACACAGCCTCATAGACCGATCCTTCTTCTTTACAAACAAGACTGGAGCACCCCACGACGAAACACTCGGCCGAATCACACCACGATCTAACAGTTCCTAGAACTACTCTTTCAACTCCTGCAACTCCAATAGTGCCATCCGATTTGGCGCCTTAGAGATAGGCTCCGCACCAGGAATAAGCTCAATAGCAAACTCCACTTCTCGTTGCAGTGGCAACCCTGACAACTCCTCATGAAACACATCAGAAAAGTCACGAACAATTGGAACATCCTCAATACGAGACTCACCCTTAGAGGAATCTTTCACAAACGCCAAATACCCCTCACAACCCTTTGCCACCAACTTTCCAGCCTTTAAAGCTAAAATTAACTTCACCACTCTACCTGGCTGTGAGCCCTGAAACACGAACTCTGGAGACTTCACATCTCCAAATATAACCTTCTTCGCCTAACAGTCAATAGTGGCCTGATGCTTATCTAACCAGTCCATCCCAAGAATGACATCGAAATCGTACATATTCATTGGAAGAAGATTAGCCCTACGAATCTTATCCCCAAAACTGATCGGACACCCTCGATACAAATCAAAAATAACAACAAAAGTCCTCATCGGGGTAGCAATAGACATAACATAATCTAATAACTGAGATGACACACCCAGGTGCCGAACAAAAGACTAAGCAACAACAGAATGAGTAGAACCCGTATCAAATAAAATAGACGACTCACGATTGCCAACTAAAAGAGTGCCAGAAACAGTACCTGATGCACCTGCTGCCTGGTTATACGTCAAGGTAAACACTCGACCACCCTGACGCTGACCTCCATTGCCACCATTATCACCGCCTCCACCATTACTACGTGGACCGGTACAATCCCTAGCAATATGACCCATTTGTCCACATAAGAAGCATGCACCTGTGAGTCTGTGGCACTGCCTCCCCGGATGATTAGCCCCACAAATAACACAAGGAGTTATCGAAATGAGATTTGGGTTACCCCTACCAGCTGGTCCCGGATAACGATCCTGATTCTGCCCCTGCTGACGATTTTGCCACCGCGGATGATTCTGACCATTCCAAGGTAGCTGCAGCTGATGATTCTGCCCTTGTTGAGGCATCTGCTGATAACCCCTATTTTGACTCTGGCCACGCCACTGCCCCTGTTGGCCACCACGGTTTCTGTTCCATTGACCACCCTGATTCTTCCCGTGCTGACCCGAAGTTTGACCCTGCTGGTCATCTCTATCCCTCTTTTGACTCCCTTCCGGTTTAGAAGACCGAAAGTCCTGTCTCTCTATTTCAATATTCTTGGCAGCATTGGCCACTGCCGACACATCTGCAAACTTGGTGTTAATGAGATGTTGCCGATATCTGTAATGGATCCTCCACTTGAACTTCTCTACCTGTTCTGCTGCAGTCCCTGCTGAGGTTCCCGCAAAGCCTGCCAACCTGGTGAACCTCATCATGAAATCCATGATGGACACATCATCTTTCTGTCGAATAGACAGATATTCTCTGGCATAGGCCTCTTTATCAACAGCTGGAAAATACTGCTGATAAAAGACCTCACAAAACTCTACCCAGCTAAGTGCCTCAGCAAAACCATCACCCTTTGTTACTTTCATCGCTTTCCACTACCTCTGTGCATCCCCTTCTAGATTGTAAGCTGTAAGCAACACTTTCTGACTATCTGAGCACCCCAACACATCAAAGATCTTCTCTAGGTGAGCAATCCAATTCTCTGTATCAATTGGAGTCGGGGCTGAGCTGAATGCATGTGGTTTCTGCTTCTGAAACCTTTCCAGCCATACATACATCGGAACCACCTGCTGATCAAGACCATCTGCATTCCCTTCCTCAACATTTGCTTGCTAACCATTATATCTAGGATTCTCTTGTTCAAGAATTTCTGGTGGCGGCTGCTGCATTGCCTGTATAACTTGTGCCACCAACTGAGGTAAAGCCTGATTCACCGTCTAATTCACCAAGGTAGCCAATTGAGCATTCATCTGATCACTAGGTTGCTTATTAGGCTGACCCTCACCTCTTCCCCTATTGTTACCTCGCCTCCCAACAACTTTGGCGGATCTACGAGCCATCTAAGAAAGAGATAAGGAATATAAACAAGCAGATTATAGACAAATTCGAATATAGCAGATATAAAATAGAACAAAAACCTAACCCAGAAGTCTACCCATAACTCACAGGTCAAACCTAACTAGGTTTTCTACAAGAAAGAACCTAAGCTCTGATACCAACTCTGTAACACCCCCTTTCTGAAATAAAAAGAGAGGTTACAAAAAACACAACAAAACTAATGAATTCAATAGCAAATCTCAAAGCCACAAAAGAATAATCTTAATATCTGATTAAAACCACAAGTCAACCATAATAAATATCAAACTGCCTCAAAACACAATCTAAAATAATTATTACAACTCCAATAAACTATTAGATCACAACCTAAAAAAAAAATATCTAGATCATTTGGATAAAAGGGAGCTCTCGTCACACTTGCCCTTGATTCCCCTGATTACCCGCCGAAAGAAAAAAATACAGCATGAGCCAAATGCCTAGTACGGATATAGAATACAAATAATGAACCAAAATATCTAACTCAATTAAATGAAATGAAACGAAACAAACAAAACTAACACAACGAAATGATAGGCTGAATCAAATGGTTGGGTGTTATTTCATACCGAGCTCAAAATAAGTAGTAATATACCTTACCACACAGGCAAGTCAAATAATGCCACAAAGGCAATCACACATCGGACTACGCAATTCAAATGCGTGCAAAATCGAAAGGCGTGTTTGGCACAAACATCACCACTCCGCAGAACAGAACAAAACAGAAAACTAGGGCCGACCCATACGCCTCCCACAACAAAATACCAAATGGCCAACTCCCACCGGAGCACAAAACGGAGACGCCGTGGACTGATCACACCGCCACGGAAGGTGTCATGCCTCGGTGCCAAGAGGACATGCATGTGGTACCCCCACAGGTGATTATTGCTCAGGTATACCCTACGGTATTCTAACAAAAATATCATGTCACAACACATGCGACACAATATCAACACAAGGGGGTTCTAACGTATACATGTTAAACTGAAACAAAATATCAACACAAAATCTCTAAAAATATTAACATGTACTTTCTACAAAGATCGAAATAAATATTAACCATGACACACTAGACCAAAGAGTACAAATACTAGTTTCAAATACTAATGCCAAAATGAAACATTCTCACGAATTTACGAAGGAACAATTATGAGAGGTAAAACTAAATTTCGAAACGAATAGTGAAACGAACAATTTAAAAACAAAAGAGTCTTGCTGAAAGAGTACGGAATCCGTACCTAAATTAAGCAATGTAATACCCAAGATTTAAATAAGGTTATGTTAATCTCCTCCAAGTCGATCTAATAAAATAAAATAAAACATTATTACAAATCTAGTCATTAATTTTACGCTTAGCGTTGAAAGGTTTGTGCACAATACATTGTACGAAGGGCCAATCCCCCTAAGTACGTGGAGTCCTTATAGTCTTATGACGGTTAAAGTTTAAGTTAAAAGAGTACTTATAACTGTGGACATGGTTCGTGGTCATAAGACTCTTAGTAATATATTTCAGAATGTTGATAGAACATATTGTTCAGTTCTATTGAGCTTATTATTTGGCAAAAGTTGTAAATATTTTATTCATTATCATTTCAAGTGAGCTTTATTTGCTCACTCTTGCTTATATAACTATTACAGCTAAAGTTGAGAAGGTCGATGTACCTTGCACCAGTAAAG
Source organism: Panax notoginseng (assembly GCA_016801055.1). Lineage (NCBI taxonomy): Eukaryota > Viridiplantae > Streptophyta > Magnoliopsida > Apiales > Araliaceae > Panax > Panax notoginseng. The sequence goes on from CM029012.1 coordinate 59,092,110, forward strand.
GAAAAGGAAAGATGAACAAGTATTGAAGACTTGTAATCATGTTGATATTTTATTATCAGACTTTATTTTAATGATGGTAATGGAGTTATTTAATTTTCCGCATTTGAATGATTGCATGTAAAGGTTAGATAACCTGAGAGATTTTTATTAATGTAATCCTTTATGGGAAGGTTTATTATTCAATTTTATTATGATTGGGTAGTTAGATATGAATGTTTTTATAAAGTGAACACCGAATCTTGAGAGAATAAAGTATCAAGATTTAGGGGTGTCACAAGTTGGTATTAAAGCTTTAGGTTATGAACCTTAGGTGGGGGAAAGCCTTAGGAAGTAACCTTCGAAAAGATAGTGGTGATAACTCTTATCGAGTTTTAAGGAAGAAGTAATAAAACACTTATGTGCTTACGTGATTTCAACTTATGTGTTCGTGAGTGTCGAGTAGAATGATTAGTAATTAAAATTTAAAATTTTGCTGTCAGGATTGCTAGTGTCAGAGAATTCAGTCAGGCTAGGGAAGAAGGACCTTAGATGCCTAGAGAGGAGGAGTCTCATGACATTCAGGTAGTTTGGGAACAGCTGCGTCCACGAGAGTTAGCCCAGTTGGTCACAGTAGTTGAGCAGCCTGATGATGATGATGAGAATGTGGAAACGGATGAGGAGGATCTCGTCGAGCTGCCTCAATCGAATGAGGAGGACGAGGACGAGGAGGAAGAGGTTTCATTAACCTCAATCGCTACTCGTATGTATGATGAAGTCTACGACCGTAATGTGGGACTTCAGGATACCGTCGAGGAGTTAGAAGAGATAGTAACTGAACAACAGCCTTCGATGGCACAGAAGGACGACGAGATCCAGGATCGAGATGAACGACTGACTAATGTCGAAGAGAAGCTGGTACACACTGAATGAACAACTGATCGAGGTGATTGCAGATCTGAAGAACAAGCTGAAGGAAGAAGCTACTATGAGGGCAAGAGCCGAAGACGCATATGAGGAAGCTTTTCAACGAATAGGGATAACAGTAAGAGACACACAAGCAAAAAGGATGAAGATGGAGGAGATGGATAATGTATTCAACACCGTGATTAATTGAGCTCAAGATCGGGTCATGGGTTATCCAATTTAGTTCGAGACTCTGCCATCGTACATGTTAGATCGCCGAACAATGTTCCAGATTATGGAAGAAGAGCGTCGAAAGGCTACAGAGTATCTTAGTAGGACATCGTAGGGAATGTATGTGATTAATAAAATGTTAAATAATTTGTTAATCCCTAGTGTTATGTAACCATGGGATATAATGATGATGTTATCCTGAAACTTTTGTAGTTCAGGAAAGTAATGTAAATAGCAGTGATGCTAATGTTCTTATATTTTCAAAAAGATTATAAATGAATAAAAGTTATTATTTTACTCTATTCAAAGTGTTATGCGTTATGTGATGATTTCTTTTATGTGGTACAAGTTAAGTAGAAAACAATTAAAGGAATTGAGAAACAATATAATAGATGTATTTTTAACAGAAAATGCCTCCAAGACGTCAACCACCCCGACAGAGAACCACTGAGGGAACTAACAATAATGATGCTGAAGCTAACCCCGTTCAACAGCTAGTGATATTACTGACGGGTGCATTACAGAATCAACCCCAAAATCAAGGTACAACTTTTAAAGAATTCAAGGCAGTTGGACCACCATAATTTTGTGGGTCCATGAATCCAGTCGAGGCACAGACCTGGATCATGGAGATAGAAAAGATGTTTGATGTCGCTAGGGTAGGGGAGGATCAGAAGACTACTTTTGCAACATTCATGTTGAAAGTAGAGGCTAGTTATTGGTGGCAGACCAATAAAACTAGAGAGGGACAAGGTGTTATGACTTGGGATAGGTTTAAGGAGATATTCTTCGAGACTTATTTCCCAGAGAGTTCAAAGAGTCAGCTAGAGGTTCAGTTTTTAGAACTGAAGCAGGGAACGATGACGGTATCTGAGTATGCTGCAAAATTTAACGAGTTGGCGAGGTTTGCGCTATATCAAGTCAGCACAGACGAACGCAAGGCGAAGAGGTTTGAATAGGGACTGAAGCCCTGGTTGTACAATAGGGTATCCCTATTCCAGTTAAAGACGTTTGCAGCGGTAATAAAGAAGGCAATACTCACTGAAGGTGGAGGCAAAGCAGTAATAAAGTTCAATCAGGAACAGAAAAAGAAGAAGAATGAGGTGGAGGCTAAGAATAGAGGTGGTAGTAGTGGAAACAGCAACAACAATCTGAAGAGGAAATGGAATGGGAATGTGAGTGCTGGAAACCAGCAGGGTAATCAGCAGAATAGAAAGTTTGAAGCATGTGCTACATGCGAAAAGTTTCACAAGGGTGTGTGCTTGATGGGGAAACATATATGCTTTAACTGTGGCCAGGAGGGTCACATCGCCTTAAATTGCACTAAACCTAAGAAGAATGTTTGCTTCACGTGTGGGTCCAAGGATCACTTTGCTCGTGAATGCCCTAAGAAGAAGGCTGGAGAGACAGTAGGAAGCAAGGGAGGAAGCAGTGGAGGTACATGGGCTATTGTTGGACCAACATCATCAAACAAACCCGTAGCCAGAACCTTCAACATGATTGTGCAAGATGCTGTGCAATCAAAGGATGTTGTGTCAGGTATTATCCCAATCAATGATTTTGATGCTTATGTATTATTTGATTCGGGTGCTACTTGTTCGTTTATATCTGATGAATTTGCTAAGAGGTTAGCATTTCCTAGTGAATAACTAAATTTCCCTTTGAACATAGAAATTGAGAATAGGGAAGTGATTCCTGTTAGGTTCATATACAAGAGCTGTAGGGTGAATATTAAGAAAAATATCATGATGGTAGATTTAATCCCGATTAGACTTGGAGAGTTTGATGTTATTTTGGGAATGGATTGGTTGTTCAATTATGGGGCTATAATTGATTGCCAAAAGAAGTGTGTAAACCTTATGACTCCGTCAAAGGTAGTTTTCTTTGGTAGCAAATCGCCTAGATAAATGAAATATCTAACGATTATGTAGGCTAAGAAGTTGTTGAGTCAAGACTGTGTGGGTTATTTAGCTTACATAGTCGATACTCAGAAGAAGGGTGTGAAATTGGAAGAGATACCAGTAGTTAGAGAATTTATAGACGTGTTTCTAGAGCATTTACCAGGACTTCCGCCTGACAGAGAGATTGAGTTCGTGATCGATTTAGCGCTAGGAACAACACCGATATCGAAGGTCCCGTACAAAATGACTCCGGTAGAGATGAAGGAACTGATGGTACAACTGCAGGAGCTGCTAGACATGAAGTATATTCAACCAAGCGTATCACCGTGGGGAGCGCCGGTGTTATTCGTGAAGAAGAAGGATGGGTCAATGCGTCTTTGCATTGATTATAGGGAATTAAACAAAGTCACTATTAAGAATAAATACCCGTTGCCAAGAATAGATGACTTGTTTGATCAGTTGAAGGGTGCTAAATATTTTTTGAAAATAGATTTGAGAAGTGGGTATCACCAATTGAAGGTAAGGAAGGAGGATATACCTAGAACGACATTTAGAACTCGGTATGGACATTACGAGTTTCTGGTGATGTCTTTTGGTTTGACCAATGCCCCTGATGCATTCATGGATTTGATGAACAGGGTGTTTAAACCATTCTTAGACAAGTTTGGGGTGGTATTTATCGACGACATTCTGGTGTATTCCAAAACTCAAGAAGAACAAGTAGAACATTTACGTTTGACGTTGGAGACACTAAGAAAGGAAAAGTTATACACGAAATTCTCTAAGTGTGAATTTTGGTTAGATCGTGTGCAATTTCTTGGGTATGTGATTGATAAAGATGGGATTTCAGTGGATCCATCAAAAGTGGAAGCTGTAATTAATTGAGAACAACCAAGAACACCATCGGAGGTGAGGAGTTTCTTGGGACTGGCCGGTTATTAAAGACGATTTATTCAAGATTTTTCCAAGATAGCCACCCCGCTAACAAATTTGACAAGGAAAGCTGTAAAATTTATTTGGACGGAGAAGTGTGATGAAAGTTTTCAAGATTTGAAGAAGAAGTTGAGTGTGGAACCTGTGTTGTCTTTACCAGATAGTACAAGAAACTTTGTGGTGTATAGTGATGCCTCACACAAAGGATTGGGTTGTATCCTTATGTAAAATGGCAAAGTTATTGCGTATGCATCAACGCAACTGAAGGATTATGAGAAATGGTATCCGACTCATGATTTAGAATTGGCTACAGTGGTATTTGTTCTGAAGATATGGAGACACTATCTCTATGGAGAGAAATATGAGATTTACACAGACCATAAAAGTCTGAAGTATATTTTCACTCAGAAGGACATGAACATGCGTCAGAGAAGATGGATGGAATTGATAAAAGATTATGGTTGTGGGATCTTTTATCATCCGGGCAAAGTGAATGTGATTGCAGATGCTTTAAGCAGGAAAGGTCGGGAAAAGTTGATGTTGATACCCACTCAGGAGGAGCTTATTTCAGCAATGACAAAGCTAGAGTTGGAAATAAAATTTCCATAAGAATCCGATGAACGACTATTCCAGATAGAAGCTAGTACAATTTTAGTGGACAAAGTTAAGAACACTCAGCTACAAGATGAAGAATGTGGGAAAATAAATGAAAAAGTGGTCGAGGGTAGTGATACGTAATACAAGAACGATACCGAAGGATTACTACGGTTCGAGGGAAGAATTTAGGTTCCAACAGTATCAGAGATTAAAGACAAAATCTTGACCGAAGCTCATAATTCAAGATACTCGATTCATCCAGGAAGCACAAAGATGTATCAAGATTTACGCCGATATTTTTGGTGGCCAAACATGAAAAGAGACGTTGCAGAATGTGTCGCGAAATGCTTGACATGTCAAAGAGTCAAGGCTGAACATCAAAGACCAAGAGGATTACTTCAACCGTTAGAAATACCAAAATGGAAGTAGGAACACATCACATTGGATTTTGTGGTGGGTCTTCCAACTACTCAAAGAGGATACGATGCGATTTGGGTAATAGTAGACAGACTGATAAAATCAGCACACTTTTTGCCAATAAAGATTAGGTTCAATCTTGATCAGTTGGCAAAGTTGTACGTTAAAGAAATCGTTTCGAGACACGGGATTCCAGTGTCAATTGTGTCCGATAGAGATCCGCAATTCACGTCAAACTTCTGGAAGAGACTACAAGAATGCATGAGAACGCAGTTACGAATGAGTACGGCATACCATCCACAAACAGATGGCCAAAACGAACGAACAATCCAGACATTGGAAGATATACTGAGAGCATGTATCATGGACTTCAAAGGAAGCTGGGAAGAACGTTTACCATTGGTGGAATTTGCCTATAATAGTAGTTACCACGCGAGCATCGGCATGCCTCCATACGAAGCAATATACGGCAGAAAGTGCCGAACTCCACTGTGCTGGGATGAAGTCGGTGAATGTCAACTGTTAGGACCAGAATTGGTACAACAAACTGTTGAGGTTGTCAAACTCATCAGGACAAAATTGGTAGCAGCTCAAGACCGACAGAAGAAGTATAATGATTAACACAGACAAGATCGTGCATTCGACGTAGGAACTTTCGTATTTCTAAAAGTTTCTCCTTGGAAAGGGAAAATTCGTTTCGATAAAAAGGGAAAGCTAAGCCCGAGGTTTATTGGACCCTTTGAAGTGTTGCGAAGAGTTGGAGAAGTGGCTTACGAGGTAGCTTTACCTCCAGAGCTGGAAAACGTCCAGAATGTTTTTTATTTTTCGGTGTTACGACCATATAAACTCAACTACAAGCACGCGATCGAGTACGAACCGTTGCAGTTTGATAAAGACTTGTCCTATGAAGAGATTCCTATCCAGATAGTTGACAGGAAAGAACAACTGATCAGGAATAAAGTTATACCTTCTATGAAGGTGATATGGAGGAACCATAATGCCGAAGAAGCCACGTGGAAACTCGAAGATAAAATGATGAAAGATTACCCTGAGTTATTTGTTTAGTCTGTGTCTTCGATTCTGGGGACATAATCTTTGTAAGTAGGGAAGAATGTAGTGAATGATTTGTTTGAGTTGTGATTCTGGGGATAGAATCCTTATAAGGAGGGGAGGATGTAACAATCCATATTTTAATTGTTATTTTAAATATTTATTGAATTATATAAATATTTAATGGATGTGTTTATCATTGAATATATATTTGTTTGATTTAAATTGATTTGATTTGGTTAATTATTTGTTAAATAAATAATTAATGAGTTAAAAAATTATTATTATATTAATATTTCAATTTGATGGTTAATTATTTGTATTGAGTTATATGATTAAATGAATTATTATATTATTCAATAAATTGTTATTTGAATTAATTAATTAAGTATGAAAACTTAATTAAATAAAGTGTGACAAATAACTATTTTATAAGGAGTTATTAAAAATAAGTTAAAAGAATTTAATCTAGTTTTGCCAAACAAGGCTTAAGGATGTAAATTCTTTTTTTAAAAGGGTTTTGCCAAACGTAGCCTTATGACTTTTGGATTTATTTTAAATTTTAAATTTTAATAATATAAATTAAATAAACAAATTATAAATAATATATATTATGTAACTGATAGTTTAATAGGGTCATTAGTATATGGCAGTTTCGTACGTTGAGTTTTTTTAAACGTTTAGAAAACATGCGTTGGTTTATTTTTGTTTACGTATAATCTATTTGGCTAAAGCCTAAGTAAGAAAAGAGAAGAATAGTTGTCTGAGAAATTGAGAGAGAGTCTGAGAGAGAAGCAATAAGAGAAGGTTCAGAATTCTTCAAACTATTTTCAGTGATTAACAATGATTAACCAAGCATCAAAAGGTATTTTTCCCATAATCTTAATATATATACTATATATGTTTTACGTTCTCTGTTTTCTTAAATATCACTGTGTATAAGGTTTTTTTTTACAGTGAATATGAATATATGCATGAACTATGATTGTTAATTTTATAAGATAACAAAATTAATGTATGCTAATTGTAAAATTGAATTTCGAATTTGTTAATTCGGTAAGAAATACAGAGAACATAGTTTAAAGGAATCAAATTGGTTTGTTATTAGGATTTACAGTATCACCATGTGAAGAAATTTCAATAATGGAGTTTTGGTTTGTAAAATAGTGCTTTTAAGGAATTAAGTTTTCTGATATTTGTTGTTTAGTTGTGTAAAATTTGTATATGTATGCTTCGTAATCTTTATGTGCAAATTTTGTAAGTAATACATGTTAATTTGTGTTAGAAATTTAGATACAGTAGCTTTGCCGTGTTCTTCGTTTGTATTCTGTAAGCTTGGAGCCTCAGCGCCATTTTTAGCGCCTCAGCCCCAAGTCCCGCGCTGCAACGCCAAGGATAGCGTCGTAACGCCTATCTCGTGCCGCAGCACTAATTCCTGCCCTGGCCTTCCCGCCGTAGCGCCATCAGCGCGCCGCAGCGCGGCCTACAGTACACACTGTGGCGCCGCGGTGCCACTTAGCAGAAAGTTCAAAAAAGACTTTCGTCTTGCACAAAAGTCTGTAATTATTAATGTAATGCAATGTGATGATTGTTTAACATGTAATACTATTATTATGGTATGATAGTGCTAAGAATGAGCATAGAATTTACACTTAACGAGTATTGTTAATATTCTTAATTGATAGAATTTGATTATGTGATTAAGAATCAAAGCATATGTGATGTAGAGATATAGAGTGTTGATAATGACTGATTATGTCATGATGACATGTATATAGGATAGTTGTGATTCGAATTAATTCGGTTTATCCTACAAGCGAGGAAAGTTTCCTAACTCTACACTTTTGTTGAGTAAATTACTTTCATTAAGCAAGTCTTCTAAACCTAAACCTTCGTTGTGCAAGTTATTTTCATTGTGCAAGTTTGCTTACTTACCTCGATTATATTGATCAAGTTATTCTTGTTGTTAACTTTTTTCGTTGAACAAGTTATTATTTCTAGTTCGATTACAATTATGTAAGTTTTCCTAACTCAACACTTTCGTTGAGATAGTTCTATTATTATGTTGTACAAGTGTTTATAAACCTAAACTTGTTATTGTTAGCATGCAAGTATCTTTATTCTGATGAACAAGTTTATCGTTCAAGTTATTACTTGTTATGCATGTTTAATATTCAATTCTAAGATTTTAACCTTAGCTTAATGTTGTTCAAAGCAAGGTATGTTGTATTATTCAAATACTTATGCTATTAGATTATTCCTAAAGCATGACTTTAATTTACATTGTCGATTCAGTTATGATTATTCCATAGCATAACGTTATAAACTCTGTATTCAACTAATCCTTAGTTGATGACCGTTAAATTCTAAATTACCTTGAAACGTATCCAAACCAAACTTACTTTGGTGCGGACTTGTACTCTAAATACTGAGATGAACAACCCTATTATTAGGGGTTTACGATTAGCGTTGAAATGTTTGTGCACAATACATTGTACAAAGGGCTGATCCCCCTAAGTACGTGGAGTCCTTATATTCTTATGATTGTTAAAGTTTAAGTTGAAATAGTACTTATAACTGTGGATATGGTTCGTGGTCATAAGACCCTCAGTAATATATTTTAGAATGTTGATAGAACATATTGTTCAGTTCTATTGAGTCTATTATTTGGGAAAAGTTGTAAATGTTTTATTCATTATCGTTTCAAGTGAGCTTTGTTTGCTCACTCTTGCTTATATAACTATTACAGCTAAAGTTGAGAAGGTTGATGTACCTAGCACCAGTAAAAGAAAAGGAAAGATGAACAAGTATTGAAGACTTGTAATGATGTTGATATTTTATTATCAGACATTATTTTAATGATTGTAATGGAGTTATTTAATTTTTCGCATTTGAATGATTGTATGTAAAGGTTAGATAACCTGGGAGATTTTTATTAATGTAATCATTTATAGGAAGGTTTATTATTCAATTTTATTATGATTGGGTAGTTAGATATGAATGTTTTTATAAAGTGAACACCGAATCTTGAGGGAATGAAGTATCCAGATTTGGGGGTGTCACGGGGGTGGGGGTGGGGGCAGGTGGGGCTAGGCTGGGTGGGGGTCAGGGTGTATACATAATCAATAAATATTATTTTTTTGGTGGGGGCAGGGGGCAGGGGGCGGGGGGTACGAAACTACCATAAAATGAACTAAATCTATTTCTATTTTAATTAAAACAAATTATAATTTGACTTTGAAAAATTAAAATAAATCTCTGAATTTGGAATAAACTCATCTTATCAGAAAGAAAGTTTGTTTGCTTGCAGTTGCATGATATTAATTTTGCCTACATAATCATGACTATGTGAATTACTATTTGATTCTTTTATATATTTTTTTATAAGAGAAGAAATGACACAAATCAAATTAAAAAGAAAAAATAAGTAAATATAAAAACAAAATGGTCGCTAGGTAATGGGGCGCAATATGGCAATACTGTAATAAAAAAGGGGTAGTAAGTAATGGTAATGTGACTTCTTCGTAAACTTGATCCGAAACCAGGGTGAATGAATAAGTAGCTCGTCAATTTAAATGAGACTATTATATAAAAAAAACTATTATAGACTAATATGAGTTCAAACTAGTTAAACTAGATTCAACCCATATTTGTAATAATAATATAGGTCCAAAACCAAACCAATCCATCACCTAAAAACTAGTTAACCAACCAAATAGATCCAAGAGATTTTTGGTTAACTATATGATTTCTAACATAATATAAAAATGATGATATTTTTATTATACAAATTTATGTTGATGACATCATTTTTGGTTCAACTGATATTACTATGTGTAATGATTTCTCTGAAAGCATGAGTAAAGAATTTGAAATGAGTATGATGGGAGAATTAAACTTCTTCCTTGGATTGCAAATCAGACAAGGAGAAAAAGGTATTCATATCTCTTAATCTAAATATTGCAAAGAAATGATTAAGAAATTTGGTTTAGAATCTGTGAAACCTCTTATTACTCAGTCAACTACTGATAAATTAATTGTTGATGAAAATGGAAAAAATGTTAACACAAAGAAATATCGATAAATGATTGGAAGTCTGCTGTATATCACAACTAGTAGACCTGCCATTATGTTCAGTTTTTGTAAATGTGCCAGATTTCAATCAAATCCTAAAGAATCACATTTGGTTACAGTAAAAAGAATTTTTTGATATCTTAAAGGAACCACAGACTTAGGGTTATGATATCCCAAATGTCAACCATTAATCTTATTTTTTTTAGGATGCAGACTATGCAGGTCATTATGTTGATCAAAAAAGTACTAGTGAGACTTGTCAGTTTTCAGGTTGGTGTTTAGTTTCTTGGTTCTCTAAGAAACAAAACTTCATATCTATTTCAACCACTGAAGCTGAATATATAGTTGACGCACGTTGTTACGCACATATATTATGGATGAAACAAACTCTTGCAGATTATAACTTAAAAATTTGATTATGTGTCAATATTATGTGATAATACAAGTGCTATTAACTTAAGTAAAAATAATGTGTTGTAAGCTAAATCAAAACACAGATGTTAGACATCATTTCTTATGTGATCATTTGAATAGTGACATTATTAAATTAGATCACATTGATAAAAAAAATTAAATATTGTTAATATATTTACCAAGCCTTTAAGTTCTAATAGATTTTGTAAACAACGTATGGAGTTAGGTGATGAGTGGGATTTATACATGTGAATTGGATACTTTATGACTTAAATAGTTGTCTGATCTCGTAGATTTTATATAGTTTTATATGATTATAGTGTTATTATGCTTAACCGACGTATTGCAAGGCTTTACAGGTGTTTTCTAGCCTTCAAGGGGCAAAATGGTCATCTTTCATATACTCGCGCCGTGGTGCCAATGCCCAGCCCGATGCTCGCGCCGCAGTGCCACCCTCCTGTCTTGTTGACGTCACCTTCGCGCCACAGTGCCACTAATCCTTTATGGGCTCGCGCTGCAGCGCGAGCTTCGGTGTTTTTCCTACACACGTGGCACCACAGCGTCACCCATAGAGCTATTACCCACACCGCAGCGCGAGCTTCAGTGCCCAGGCAGAGAAGGCTAGCTTTTAACCTAGCAATTGGAGAAAACAAATATATATATATATATATATCAACAGAGCCTCTGCAGAGAATACAAAGAGGGAGAATAGCATAGCTTAGGTTATAATAGTGTAATTTTTCTCTTTTCTTCTATAATCTCTCTCTTTCTCTTAGTTAATGTCTATAAATATAGATTAGGTAGATTAGGGAGAGGTCTGGGATTTTCTTGGAGCATCAAAAGCAGTGAGCTACACGGATTGGAAAGCTTGAGAGGAGCGAAATACTTGGAGACTGAAGAACCTCGACAGATTTTATTCTTATCTATTTATTTCCTCCGATTCTGTAGTCCATAAATGTTGTCTTTATTGCTACTTATATTTTGTTCAATAGCTATGAACTGAATATTGGCTCTAAGGTTATAATGGAACCCTTTGTTATTTAAATTGGCTGTATTATCTCTTTGGTTGGCACCATATGATTTGGTTTAATATATTTATGCTTAATGATTCTCGCTACGACATTAGTGATGATTTTGGTAATCTATATGATATCGACAAAAGGAATGTAGATTTACACCTAAATATATTGGCATGTGATTATAGGTTTCGACTGCATAAGTTGTGTGTAGAATAGACATATTTTTGTGCACCACGTGGGACCTAATTGAGAACTTATGCCTAAATCCTTGTTAGATTAATTCACATAGACATGTGTAGGATTGTATCTAGCTTTGACGTTCTTTTCTATTCTATTCCCTATCGGGTGGATCTGGAGAGGATATGTTTATGCATACCTCGATAGAGGTGTATGAACACATGTGTGTTCTCGGTCGACAAATTATCGTGACCATTAAGACTAAAGAGAGAAGGGTAGGTAGTTTGATGAAGCATAGCACGCCAGGTGTTAGACAGAATGCATGTGTAGGGTGAAGTTGTAACCTTAGCTTGTATTTCCTTCGATTACCATTCGTTATCCATTTACTTGTTTTGATAATTAGTTATAACTAGATTAATCACACTTCCATTTATTGATGTTCGAATAAGACTTTAGCGATACAAAGTCGGTAATTGGTAAATATTAATGATAATTCCTTGTGGGTACGACACTCTACTTATCACTGTATTACTTGTTAGACCGCGTATACTTGCGCGTGTTTAGTGATCGATTTTCCGACCAACAAGTTTTTGGCATCGTTGCCGGGGAACTGTTATTATAATATTTTCCAATATTGATTTAAATCAATATAGTCTTAATTTGAATGTATATATATATATTTCTTTTATTTGTTTGATCTTCCTTTTTTTTGAGTTTACAGATTATGGACAATCAATGTTATCAATGGCCTTACGAGAGGACGACCCAACCAAGCTCAGAAGAAGGACTCGAGCAATTGCAAGTTCAAATTGCAAATGTCTTGAGATTTTCAGACAATCTTGAGTGTCAGTCCACTCAGGATGCCAACTGTCAGGAGCGAGCTAACATTGAACCAATCTCCTATCATCCAAACTGTTATGGTTATCCAAACTCTTAGGACTACAGTCAAAAGCAATATCATGATCCGAATTATGCCTATCAAGTTGAATATCAGTCTCCACCGCATTATGAGTTGACGTCTCGACCCAATGAGAATTTTTCTAAGTACTCAACGCAAGAAGAAGAGAACAGGCTTGAAGAGCTTCTCACCAACTTTATTTCGAGAAATGAGGTTCGGATGGCAAGCCAAGAAGCCACATTGCAAAGCCTCGAAAATCAATTGGGACAACTCGTCAATGCCATCACCAATCTACTGCAAGGCAATCTACAGGTCATAATTGAGTTCAACGATGAAGTAGTAGAGTAGTGCACGGTGGATACGCGAGGAGAAGGCATTGAGTCTCACCAAGTTATTGAGGGCAATGTCAAGGCGCAAATTAACCAACCTGCGGAGGTTGAACTAGAAGAAGAGAGGATCAATAGTGGTTGTATAGTCAAGACTGATCAACAACCTGAAACCACGCTCACGACTGTGGAAACCCTTGAGGGCCCAATAGAGAACAAAGAACACTTTCAACTTGATGACAAAGGCAAATTAGTGGATAATTCCAGCGATGAAAGATTCTTCGTGCCGATGGGTGAAGAAAACGGGGATAATCAACCACCCATGTCTGCCAAAAATTTAAAGGAGTTGACGAATAGGCGGTATGAAATGGTCATTTTTGCCTATGAGCCGGATTGAGCGGCATCGGTACAGTCAAGCCGACGACTTTAAAACAAGCGCTTGGTGGGCAGGCACCCCCATCTCAGTATCATTTTTCTCTATTTTTCCTTACTTATGTCTAGTTTATATATTATATCTGTTGTTTTTACTTTGCAACCATTGCTGCCAAAAATTGTAATGCTATGCTATATTGATGCATGTTTTTGTGGCTTTAGTATGCAGACAGCATGTTTTCCTTTTGTGTTGTTATTTTATATATAGTAGTATAGTTAAGCTGGGTAATACTCCATCCGTCCCATGATAAAAGTCCTTATTACTATTTTGGGTAGTCCCATGTTAAATGTCTATTTTTCATTTAATAACCAAACTTTTACACATTTTCCTATTATACCCATAACATTAAATATCTCATATTTTTCTTATTCTAATTCTCTGTCCATATTTAATGACATTATTATGGACGATTTTGTCATTTCATTCATCTTCTTAATATGCGTGAAAAGTCCACCAGGACTTTTATCCTGGGACGAAGGGAGTATATGTTAGCTAATACATGGCTTTTGTGCAGGAAAAACTCAAGAAATAGTGTTCGCACCGCAGCGCCAGACAGTTCTCTGTAACCTGCGCCGCGGCGCCAATGCTTATTGTCCAAAAACCTCTACCTCGCGCCGCAGTGCCAAAGAGTAAGGCTACTCTCGCGCCGCAGTGCCAGGACCGAGCCTTGCCTACTGCTATTTCGCGCCGCAGTGCCAACCAACAAAGGGACTCTGGCGACATAAAAAACTTTCTCCATCTCCATAACCCAAGTTTGAGCTTCAATTAAGTTCATGGAGCCTTTAAACTCTGGCGGTCCCACCGCCTTGAAGTCCTTGAACGTCGTATTGGGTGGAGCTTGAGGTTAATTATTAATTGCTCCAGCTAATAAGCTCACTAATTGTTGAACGGGGTTAGTATTAGTGTTGTTATTGTTGTTCGTCGATTCTTCCTGAGCTGGTTGACGATTTGGTCTTCTTCTCGGTGGCATATTTCTGTTAAAATATATACTTATTAGGTCTTTATTCAATCCTTTAAATAGTTAAGGCTTAACTAAAATATTTAAACATAATCACTTAACACATTATCTCAACAAACTCTGATATTTTATTCAAATCGAAAGTTTTAACATCTTACGATAGCATCACTGCTATTTACATCAACTATCCCGAGATAAAGAATCTACAGGACTTAAAATATTAAAATATTCCTTTGTTTATAAACACATTGGAGTTTACATCTTTAACTACCAGATAGGTTTTCACATAATTAAACTATTCCTATCACTGCCTGTTAAGGCGTTGAATAGCCTTGCTACGTTCTTCTTTCATAATGTGGGACATCGTCCTGCGATCTAGCAAGTACGATGGTAGTCCTTCGAACTGAATTGGGTATCTCATAACTCGATCCTGGGCCTTATCCATTGTATTAAGAAGTGTAGAGTACGTCTCCCCAAGCTTAGCCTTCTTCGCACGATAATCCTCTTCTGCAAGATCAGCACAACGTGATTCCCTTACCCAGGCCTCCTCTACTATGGTCAACCTTGCTGAGTTTTCCTTCAGTTCATTCTTCAACTTCTCTATTTCCTTGGACTTCTCCTCAGTTTGACCCTTCTCGTGAACCAAATCCCACTCTACGTTTCCTAGACGTGTGTGAAGAGTCACAACTTCCCTATCCCTCTGCTCGATGGTAAGCTGCTGAATAATCGTTCGCTCATTCAGCTCCTGAATAGTATTACGCAACTCTATGTTATAGTCATATAGCTCGTCGTACATCTCAGCACTGATAGAGTTTTGTGGGAACTCATCTTCTTCCTCTTCTTCCTCAGGATCCTCCTCTGGATCAGTCTCTGGCTCATGCTCCTGACCAACAACAGTGATCAACGGAGATGGCTCTCTCTGTTCCAACTGCTCCCTGACGACATGAATCTCACGGGGCTCCTCCTCCGTAGGTACTCGGGGTTCCTCCTCTCCAGCTGATTAGATCCTCCAACATCCGACATCCTGACAACACAGTTTTAAGTTTTAGTTACTAATCGATACTCGCGAGCACATAAGTTTATCACATAAGCACGTAAAGTCTTTTATTATCTTCAATGAATTAAGGAATTCATTTCTTAGAACTCGATAAGAGTTTACCACCACTATATTCTCGATCTCCTATAAGGCTACTACCTAAGGTTATTTCCCCACCTAAAGTTCATAACCTACAGCTTTGATTATGTGTTATATTTAATAAATGAGAATTTTAATTATGTGATTAAGTGATTTATGGGTAATATTGTCTTTTAATTTAATTGAATTTAAATAATATTATTTGATTAATTAAAGTGTGACAAATAAACTATATAATAAACAAGTTAATTAAAATAAAAGGGAAAGGAGCCTTTTATGAACAAACCAAACAAGGCCTTGGGAACATGGGTAACTGTTGAGCCTTAATGCGCACAACTGATACCCAAGTATATCAGTTATACGCATGCTTTTTTCATTTTTCTTTGCTAAGTTGGAGAATACAGAGAGAAAATAGAGAGGTTTAAGAGATTTTGTGTGAATTGAAGAAGAGATTTAGAGAATTAAGGATTTATATCATCTTAACAGAGTTAGCAAGGGTAATTTCTTAATCCCAGTTTTAAATTATGTTTTTATGTTTCCTCCATAAATGTATATTTAAGTTCTCTGTTAATTGAAATTCATAATTTATTTGTTAATAACTTGATGTTAGATGTTTATTAGTATGTATAGTTCAATTATATATGATTTATATGTGTTTTAGAGTAATCAAATCAATGTAATTGTGTTTGATTGGAATTTTGTAGTTTACAGAGTAAGAACATATGAAATGATTATAAAATTATTATAATAATTTGAGTTTCAAATAAGGGAGGGTGAATGTAACAACCCGATCTTTTCGATAAAATAAAATCAAAAATTTTACATATAAATTTTTTTTTTATTTTAAAGATGAGGATTTGTACAAGATAAATCGTAAGTAATTATGTGATAAATAAAAATTTATTTATTACATTATATATTGACAAATAATTTTGTGTTAGAATTATTAATTATTATAAAGTATATTCTTATAATTTTATAGTAGAAATATTTTTATTATTTATTTTCCATGAAAATATAATTTTATATTTTTAAATAATATATGAAATGATTATAGAATTATTATAATAATTATTTTATTTTATTATATGAATTTATGTTAGATTAATTAAGTTAATTATTTTAACTTAATTAATAATGTTAAATATGAAAGATAAATCAGATATGGAATTCAAACCCTAATTTTGGATTTTGATCAAGGCATGAGAATAATAATATAATATTAATTATATTTTGATTTTTCAGTGCTATAATATGTACTGTATGTATAGACTGACAATGGTTGGTCAATTATGGTGTAATATGCCAAACCCTAGTATTACAATGGAAAACCCTAATTTGAAACTCAAATTAGAGTACAAGATTGTTATGTAACCAAGATAATGTGATTAATGACTAAAATTATAGATATTAACCTTAATTAGGAAAATCCTAATTAATGTTTATAAACTCTAATTTTGAAATTTGAAACCCTAATGTGAAACTTAAATCGAAGTTCACGATCAGTCAGAAATTGTGTTAATATGATTAATATCATATATGATAGATTTTATTGCTAATTAGAAAAAACCTATTTAGTAATTTAAAACCCTAATGACTAGAACCCTAATTTAGTAATTAGAAACCCTAATTATGATTTGGCAAACCTACTTATAAAAATTATAAGCCCTAATTGCTAAATTAGCAAGGTTAACTATAATTAGTGGACATTAAAACCCAAATGTTCATGTATAATGTAATTAAAAAAAATTAAACATAATTAGGAAACCCAAATTTTCAAAAACAAATAGAAAGTTAATTTTTATTTTCTTTTATTTTTAAACCCTAAATGAAATTCTAGAAAACTATTTTTTGGAAAACCTTAGGGTTAAACCCTAAAGGTCAAACCCTAAGGGTTTGCAAGGATTACATTTATGCCATTAAATTAGAAAGCCAAAAGACTAAATTACCCTTTTGTGCATTATTGAAGCTAATATGTAGGTTTTGACCTTAGGTGAGTTGTTCACCAAATCCAACCACTCCATGTGACTGACATTAATGTATATTAGCCTCTAGATCAGCCATACAATGCATCTAACACTTGTATATATAGATTGGGAGAGAGAGAATTGCATTTGTTAGCCATTTTATTCTCCAACACCCAACTAGACTCTCTCAACTTAGAACCCACGAAATCCTTTCCTAATATTAGTCACAAACCAAGCCTTATGATCACCTTTAACCAAATCAGAAGCTAGAATAAAAAAAAATTCAAAGTGAGGTTAAACCCTAACTAGAAATCTGACCTTTGATCTGTTGTTAGATGTTAATTTTTTTGTGTTAAAAATGTTATATATAGTGTATAATGATGATCTGGGTTGCTAGATGTCAGATCCATAACATCTAGAGGCTCGGATTTGAAGTTCTACAAAATCTGGAAAAATTTGGTTTTATGGTATGACAACGAATGTCAGTGCCTTTAGATTCTTGTCTGATCTTAGTCTCTGTTGTTTAAAGGTTTACATATGTAGTCTGATATATGGTCTTTGATCTGGATTAAGAATCAGGCTTAGTTCTGGTCTAGATTACAAATTATTGATGGTTAAAAGCCGTTGACCGGCTATGACTGGGCGTTTCTGGGTAACCCAGAAATGGTCTGACAACTTTTTCTAACGCCCAGATCTTTCTGTTGTTAGTTTTTTTGATGTTGTTCTTATATCTAAGTTGTAGCTGGGTATATGTATTATATGTTCATGCCATCAGATCACCTAAATGTTAAACAAATTGGACTTAACAATCGGTCAAACTAGCCAAGACGAACACAATTTCTGTTTTTTGGGTAACCCAGAAAACATATGAATGTGTTGCCTGACATAGTTTGACCGGATCTTATCTGCTCGTTGTTTTATTGATAGATCGATGTTATGTAACAGATTTGTAGCCTTATATGTTGGTTACACACTGCAATTCTTAGATCACTTAAACATTACCAGGATTTCAGGTTGTGGAAGCCCAAATATGAACAGTCGAAATGTTCTTCATTTCTAGGCAAACCCAGAAATGAAGAACAGCTCTGACAGCCACTTTGAAGGCTTATATCTACTTATTGTGATGTTGTTTGATCATGTTTCTTGTTGGGTCTTGTAGTGTTGCATTTGTACTACACGATTTGACCAGAAACATTCCCTCAAACATCAAGATCTGGCAGATATATATGGTCAAACATGTCCACTCGGTAACTGACATGAATGTTCTAGGTTTGGCCAAGAACATGAAGAACACCTATAGCGACAGTTCTGTCGCTATAGGCAGTCTTTAGCGACACTTAATTTTTGAAATTATTATTTTTATTAAATAATTATAAAAAATTAGTTTTTAATTATTAAAAATACTAATTAAATTACTAAAAATTATTTTAAAGTCTGAAAATTAGTTTTAATAATTTTTAATATATTTCATAAATAATTAATATTTTTGAAATATTAAAGGTATTTAATTTATTTAATTACCAACGTCACCGAGCAGACCCACTGCCAGAACCTTCAACATGACTGTGCAAGATGCGGTTCAGTCAAAAGATGTTGTGTCAGGTATCATACCAATCAATGATATAAATGCGTATGTGTTATTTGATTCGGGTGCTACTTGTTCATTTATATCTGATGATTTTGCTAAAAGTTTAGGATTGCCTAGTGAAGAGTTGAATTTCCTTTTGAACATTGAAATTGCGAATAGGGAGGTGATTCCTATTAAATTCGTATATAAGAATTGTAGGGTGAATATTAAGGAAAATATTATGACAGTAGATTTAATCCCGATTAAACTTGGGGAATTCGATGTTATATTAGGAATGGATTGGCTATTCAATTATAAAGCAATAATTGATTGCCAAAGAAAATGTGTAAACCTTATAACTCCGTCAAATGTAATTTTCTATGGTAGCAAGTCGCCTAGACAAACGAGTTGACTGACAATTATGCAAGCCAAGAAGTTATTGAGATAAGGTTGTGTAGGATATTTAGCTTACATAGTCGATACTTAGAAGAAGAGTTTGAAACTAGAGGAGATACCAGTTGTTAGAGATTTTGTGGACGTATTTCTAGATGATCTGCCAGGACTTCCACCTGACAGAGAGATTGAGTTTATTATCGATTTAGCACCAGGGACTGCTCCGATATCGAAGGCCCCGTACAGGATGGCTCTGGTAGAGATGAAAGAACTGATGGTACAACTGCAAGAGCTGCTAGATAAGAAATATATTCAGCCGAGTGTATTGCCGTGGGGGGCGCCGGTGTTATTTGTGAAGATGAAGGATGGGTCAATGCGTCTTTACATTAATAATAGGGAATTAAACAAAGTCACTATTAAGAATAAGTATCTGTTGCCAAGAATAGATGACTTGTTTGATCAGTTGAAGGGAGCTAGATACTTCTCGAAGATAGATTTGAGAAGTGGGTATCATCAACTAAAGGTAAGGAATGAGGATGTACCAAAGAAGGCATTCAGAACTCGGTATGGACATTACGAGTTTTTGGTAATGTCTTTTGGTTTGACCAATGCCCTGATGAGTGGGTTTCATACCTACGAATCAGCTTCTGATTTGGGCTTAAACGGTGTTGTTCCTGTTTATTTCTGTTCATTTTTACTTGTTTTGTGTTTGTTTTATGTTTAGGTTGCATTACGTAGCATTCGTGGTATACTGGTGGTGTTGTGGCAAGAAAGTGGCACAAGAGGAGCAAAAGTCAGAACTGCAAAAGTATCCCCCACCAGGGCGGGCATATATGTGAAGAAAACCCCCGTCGGGGCAGGGGTACAAGGCCAAGAACAGTAGCACCCCCCGCCGAGGTGGGACTATCTAGTGCCAAAACCCTCGCCAGGGCGGGGGTACGGCGAGAAAGAAAGTTATTCACTTTGATTAGACTTCTGCAGCTGCGTGAATGGAATAATTTGGCATAGACTGGGACTATGTTGGGCTTCGTGTTATCAGTATTATACATGACTTATGCTGATACAACACAGAAGACCAAAAAAATTACACTAATCAATCAAGTCATCTTTGAGCCCTAATTTTCAATAAAGAATATTGGAGGAACAGATCTGGAGCTCAAGATCACGAAGAATGCAAATTGGAGCGAGGATAAGGGTGGTTTTGTAACTATTCTTTGTCTTTTAATTCATTTATTGTAATTGGGATGATGAATTTCTCTATCTTTTCAATATTTAATTCGTATATGATAAATTAAACTCTTAATTAGGCTTGCAATGGATCTTTATTGTTGAACAATGATTGTAATGCCTTGAATTCAGTTTAATAAATCTGTCAATTCAGTTTATATATTGTGATTTGCACTTTAATTTATAAATTGCTTGATCACTAATTCTATGTGGATTTATATGAATTCGAGAGATGATGTATGAATCTAGACTTAATCACATTAGCATGTGTTCTTGAATTTTGTGTTTTAATGGAATCTTGATGAATGTTTAGGATAGAGATATACCTAACATAGCATGTAATCGTGTAAAGAACTTGAGATTTAAACCTTCTTTGATTTTAATTCACATAGAGATATAGTGAATTAGTTAATTAGGGTGTTTGGCTTAATTCTATCAAATTTGTTAATTTAAGTTAATATGGGGTTAGTGCATCAAGAGATGGCTAATTCTACTTTAGTATTCTTGATTAATAAACTGAGATAATGAATTGAACTGAAATAAGGTGTGATAATCAGAGTGAAACGTAAAGTGAAGTTGTAAGCCTAATTCTTCATTATTTGCTTGAAATTTACGGCTACTTAGTGTGTTGATTGATTTGAATTTTTAGTTTCATAGTTTTCATTAGTTATAAATATTAATTTGAATAGTTTAATAAATTTGGGTTAATATAAAACTAGTAATTGTTAGGTTTAATTTCATACTAGTCTCTATGGGAACAATACTTTTCTCATCGTTATATTACTTGTTGACCACGTGCACTTGCGTGCAGAGTGTATATAGATTTCGACCAACAAGTTTTTGGCGTCGTTGCCGGGGAACGAACCCGGGTTATCCGCGTGACCAATCTTTTTTGGTAGAGAAAGTTCGAACCGGGACAATCTGTGTTACTGTTCAACTCACGATTGAGATTATTTCCCAGAAAGCTCAAATCCCGATGGTCGGGGTCATTCACGATCAAGACTGTTTTCCCACATAGCGCAGTTGAACTGTATAGTAGAAATCCACTTGAGACATTCAAAGTCAACGATCAACGGTTAAAGCATTACTGGGGTGGCGACATCGACAATGAAGCCACTACGATCACACTCGCCGATGCGCCACGAACAGGGAGTAGTTAAGCTGAAAGACTCAAAAACAAGCGCTCATTGGAAGGCAACCCAATTTTCTTTCCATTTACAGTATTTTTATGTTATGTTATTCAATTTGTAGTTTAATGTGTAATCCTAGTATCATTAAGTTTATTTCGGTACAATAGGTAGTTAGTTAATTAATGACTGTCTGTAATTTTTATCTTACTTGCTAAATCTTCATGACGGTATCTCATATTTAGTGTTCTAATGGATTTCAAGTGTTTAGAATGTTATTGGACAAGTGTACGAGTTGAAGAAACTGAAAAATCAAAGTCATCTGCAGAATAGACCCCCGCCCCGGCAGGCCCAATACAAGCCTGGTACCCCCGCCCCGGCGGGGGGGCTCTCTGTCCATACCTACCCCGGCGTGGGTACGGGAGATCTAAATTTTTTTAAACCACAGAACATATTCTATTCCACTTCACCACTTCTCATTCCTGCTAACCGACTCCAATAACTCCCTTATCCCACGAATTCTCCCATGATAACACCCATTACCCCCTCAATCACCATCAAATCCGAGTGCCTTGTCCACACTATATATACACAAACCCTAACTTCACTATCATACACCCATTTCACATCACTTCCATCAAAATCTCTACACAAAAAGCTAGGGCTTCAACCAATTTTGGGTCTGCATAGAACAAGTTTGGGGGAAACTTCAAATTAAGTACCAATTCTCCAAATTCATCATCAATAGAAGGGGAAATTAGTGAATAAGCTACTAGTTACACTTTGTCATCACACTTTGGAATTCAATTGTTTAAGTTTGAGCAGTGTGGTGGTGTTGTATACCACGTGTTCGACGAATTGTGAAAGAGAACGATTTGGGGGATATTGTGACTGAAATTGAGAGGCATGGCACCTAAGACACCATCCAAGCGATAAAGGGGCGAAGGGTCCGGTTCTTCACCACCTACACGAGCTTTTGACAAACAGAAGTTCACTAGTGCAAACGCCGCCGACAAATATGATTATTTAGTGCCTAAAGCACTAACTCCTGAGCGGGGTTTGGCACCAGATTCCTTCGATAGGCAAATGTGTAGGCAAATACACGAGCAAGGCTGGGAGATGCTCACTGATGACCCTGACCAAGCAATTGTAAATGTCGTGAAGGAGTTTTACAAGAATGCTGACGACAGGGCACCATACAGGGCATTTGTGCGGGGAAAATAGGTTCCATTCAGTCTAGAGGCGATCAATGAGTACTACAACCTGTGAGCCCCTACTACATGCCAGTATGTTCAGTTACGCGACAGCAACCCCGATTATGTTCAGATTTTGACTGAGATAACTAAGCCGGGCACTGTTTGGATTAAAGGAAGGAAGGGTGGCACTATCTTCTTAAGTAATCACTTGAGCCGCTATGGCAAAATCTGGTATGCATTTTTTTGCGGAAAGTTATTCCCTTCAACGCATACCAATGAGGTAACAAGGGTGAAATTACTATTGTTGTATGCGATTGTGAAAGATTTCAACATCGACATCGGCTCCATTATCAGTTTTTCTATACGACGATGCCTGCGAGGGCCATTTTCTTGCGGTCTACCACACCCACCCCTCATCTGTGGGTTGTGCAGGTAGGCGGGCATTCGATGGTTAGGAGATGAGCCTTCACAGCAGACTTTCCAGTTGTTAGACTCCAGAATGATTGTACGATACACTGTCTAGCTTGGAGGGGAATCTCATCCATGGGGTGTTGCTTTGATATTTCTAGAGGCTTCTACGGAGGAAGAAGATGTTGAGGACACCTCTAAGGATGACGAGTTCCGAGCCGATGAGATGACTGGAGAGCAGGAGACTGAGGGAAGTAGCAGGTCAGGTAAATTCATGTTCAGTAATCAATTCCGCAGTCTCCAGCATCATGTTGATAAGAGAGATAAAGAAGTCAACCGACAGATGAAGCGACTGGCGGCCAGGCAGGACCATAAAGATTTGTTGGTCCATTTGAAATTCTTGACCGAATAGGAAATGTGGCCTATAGACTCGCATTACCTCCAAGCATGTCTAGTGTTCATAATGTTTTTCACATATCTGTGCTTCGTAAATATGTGAAAGACCTAAACCACATTATTGAGTTAGAACCAGACGAGATAGCCAAAGATTTAACGTACGAGGAGGTACCTGTTAAGATCTTGGATAGGAAAGAGCATGTCCTATGCACCAAGGTTATACCACAAGTTAAGGTTTTGTGGAGAAACCATGCTATTGAAGAAATGACCTGGGAGTTGGAATCAGAAATGAAAGCGAGGTATCCTCACCTTTTCGAAACACCAGGTACGTGCGTCATTTTTTAGGACGAAATTTCATAAGGAGGGGAGGTAGTAAGACCCCAATATTTTATAAATAAAATCAAATTTTCTCTAATTATTATTGTGAATAATAAGGTGTTAATTTGATATAATGCTTTGGTTATGTGTGCAATGTGCAAATTTTACAAAATAAGCAAGTGGTTATAAAATATTCATTGTTGTCGGAGAATATTCATTTGAACGTGGAATATTCTCGCTGTCGGGGAATATTCATACGATGGCATAACTATTTGTGGGCCCCATAACAGAAAATGATCGGATGAGGAAAACGACAAGTTTGAGATTTTATAAATAACGGCGTAATTGTTACCGTTAACACTATTGGAATACCCGGTGGTTAAAATACAGTAATGCGCGTGGTTGCACAGGAGCACACGGTATTACATAGTATTGATGAATTATTAATCCTTACGTAAGAAGGCACTACTCAATAATTGTTACAATAATTACTGTTCAATATTTTATTTTATTGACTCAATAATTGCTACATTGATATTTATATTATTGTTGTTTCAATAATTGTCATTGCACAGTATTTCCCATTATCATATCAATAATTCATATTATTTGAATAATATTATTAGATAGCAGTATTGGCAATGTAAGGAAGTTCTGTCTAAGGAGAGGTTTTGTCACCTAATTGCGCACCAAAAAGGAGAAATCCTTATTGAAAAGCCCATCTTTCCTAAGAACGACCTGGTTGTCATAATTATGATTCTGTAATATTATTTGCGAATAACTAATTATTAATTTATATGATGGATATATTTATTTTATGTGGATATAAATGAAGGAATAAATACTGGGGTGTTTTATCAGTATTTTGTCGGAACTGAGGTATTAAAAATCGTCTGTATGTGGATTTCGGGCATTTTTCGTTTGAAATTTGGAAAAACTTAAAGCTATAAAGTTGTAGAGAATTTAATTTCCTATGGAATGGAAATAAAATTCATATTTTTTTGATAAAAGGGCTATTTATTATGAATCATTGAAGTTTCAGAAATTAAATATTTTTATTAAATTATGGGTGGGACCCACTTTTGTTTTTAGTGGAAAAAATGTGCTAAAAAAATTTTGTTCAATGGTGGAGTGCTGGACTTGGTCATGGGCATGCGTAGAATTGGTATAATAAAATATTAATATTTTATTATTTAGTCTCCTTTGGCGTTCTAGCATTTTTCTATAAATAGGGTGCTTAGTTAGAATTAAAAATCACACCAGAAATAAGTTTTCTCTCTCTCACTATATTATCGAGCGTATTTTGTGAGTATTTAGATACTTTGAGAATTGCTATTTAGTGCAAGT
Organism: Panax notoginseng; assembly: GCA_016801055.1. Classification (NCBI taxonomy): domain Eukaryota; kingdom Viridiplantae; phylum Streptophyta; class Magnoliopsida; order Apiales; family Araliaceae; genus Panax; species Panax notoginseng. The sequence goes on from CM029012.1 coordinate 59,117,501, forward strand.
TTCCTTCAGCTTTACATCCGATATCCCGATCATAAGTACTGTTATTTTGAGGTAAGGGATGTTATTTTTTTTGTAAATAATATTATTTCCTTCATTATCATTATGTCGAAATATTGATATGAATTTTATTGTGGAATTTCTACCTTTTTGTGTCAAGGTTACTATTCACGTATACAGCACTATTCACGTATACGACACTATTCACGAATACGGCACTATTCATCAAAAAATAAAATTTTCTCTTCTTTGTCCAAGATGTCTATTATGGTTACTATCTTTGATTGTATCCGTGCTTTGATCTTTATTTTTGAATTCTGCTCCACAATTGATTATTATGGAGTATTTTTGAACTTGGATAAACTGTAGTATGAATCCCTAATATTTCTCATTTTGTCTCACTGGATTCGTTTTCTTTAAGATATTTTTCATCATCCTCAGTCCTAAATGATGATATTATTGAATATCTTCGGCCTGTAGTGAAAAGATGAATGATTAACTGATGAATATCTTTGGCCCGTAGTGCAAAGATGAACAGGTGTTTAGATGAACATGACCAACTGGTGATACAAATGAATATCTTTGGCCTGTAGTGCAAAGATGAATATTTAATTCAAGATGTATATTGATTGATATTACAGGGATAAAATATTGATGATGGACTTTTAAATCTTAGAAGATAGTAGAATTCATTCTCTACTTGACTCTTCTAATGGATTGCTATTTCCGCTGCAGTTGTTGATCTAAAACTTGTTGTCTATTATATTTTATCAGATTTTTCCCTGTTGAAGACTAATGATAATTTGTTATATATTATCTTAGTCATAATATTCTTTACTGGGCTAGTTGAGCTCACCCTTTCCTTTTTGTTCCATTTTTCTCAGGAGGCGAGAATATAGCGGGAACTAGTCAGGGTGTGGAGTGATGTTTTCAGTCAGTTGTGTTAGCAGTCCTCACTATTTTGTAAAATAGTGTTTCAATAATTGTAATGAGGACTTATTTGAGTGTGGATATTGTCTAGAAGATAATATTTGTATTTAAACTCACAGTTTATGTGTTGTCGTATTTTGCACCACAATTGTAGTAATGATGTTGTAGTTGTTTCTGTACCATGTATTTGGCGACTCAAAATAGGTGATGTATACCTAATTTGGGGGCGTCACACATTACATTACACTTTGCTATATATATATATATATATAGATTAGAGAGAGGGAAAAGTGTGCATTATTGCTCATTTGATCACCAACATTCATCCAAGACCTTTTCTCTCTAAAACCCACGAATTATAGTAGTTTATCAGTCCCTAAATCAAGCCCCACGAATTCCATTAACAGATCAGTAGCCTAGAATCAAGATTTGTTCATATAGAGGTATAAACCCAAATCGAAAATCTGACCATTGATCCTTTGTTAAATGTTATGTTTGAGTGTTAAAACATGTTGTTTGTAGTCTATATAAGTGATCTGGGTTGATACATGCTAGATCCATAACTTCTATAGGCTCAGATCTAGTGTTTTTCAAAATCTGGAAATCTTTCATAAGTGGTCTGACAACCGAATGTCAGACCCTCTAGATCTCAGTATGTTTATGTTTTTGGTGTTTTAGATGTTTGTAGTTATAGTATGCTATGAGATCTGTGTTCTGAAACTGGTAGCAGGACCAGATCATACATAGATTGTAAGATATTCGTGGTCAAACCACGTTGACCGGCATTGACCGAACGTCTCTAGGTAACCCAGATTTACCCAAAAGCTTCTGACAACTTATTTACAGCCTCTGATCTTGCAGGTTTTGTGTGTTATGAGTTTGTTGTTACAACCATGTTGTAGTATGTTAGTTTAACTGTAGAATCATGCAATTAGAACACCTAAAAATCAAATAGGTGGATCATGCTGGACGGTCAAACCAAGTCGGACGTTCATGAAAGCAGTTTTCTAGGTAACCCAAAAAACGCTTGAACATGTCGTCTGGCATGGTTTGACCGGTATAGATCTGCTTGATCTGTTGTTGTTATACTGTTTTTATGTAATAGATCTGTTGTCTTGTATGTTGTCTACAACCTGAAATCATTAAATCAATAAAACATTACATAAAAAGCAAGTTGTGGGAGCCCAAAGTAGGCCTCGCGAACTGTTCTTCATTTCTGGGTAACCCAAAAATGAAGAACAGCTCTGACAGCTACTTTAGGCCTTTAGATCTTACATTTGGTACGTGTTTTGGCCATGTTTGTTGTTGAATCTTATAGTATTACATTAGTACTACAATCCATCACCATTAGCTTGCCCATAAACGCATTGATCTGATCAGTGTGATTGGTCAAACATACTACCTCGAACACTGGCTTGTCAGTGTTCTTGAGGCTCAAGAACACTTTAGGCGACAGTTTCTATCGCTAAAGGCTATAGCGACAGATTTAATAATTTTATTTAATTTATTTTTTAAAAATCATTAAAAATAGAAATTAATTATTAAAAATTCCAAAAATAGTTTTAAAAATTATTTTAAGTTATAAAAAAATAAATTTTAATAATTTGACATATTCATAAATATTAATATTTATTAGGATATTATTGATATTTAATTTATTTAATAAATACATTAAATAAATTAATTAAAAATAATTTTATTATATTAAAAATTATTTTAAACGATGAAAAGGTATGTAATAATATTTTAAGTTATAAAATATAACTTTTAATATTTTAAGACAAATTTTATTAATTATTTAATATTAATGATATTATATTTATTTAATAATTATATTAAATAATTAATTAAAAATGATTTTAAAATTATAAAAATCATTTTAAATGAAAATAAATAGTTTAAAAATATTTTAAGTTATAAAATATAACTTTTAATATTTAAAGGTAAATTTCATTAATAATTTAATATTAAATGATATTAGAGTTATTTAATAATTATATTAAATAAATAGTTTAAAAATAGTGTTATTGAATTAAAAATCATTTAAAAAGGATATAAATGATTTAAAAATATTTTAAGTAACAATAAATAACTTTTAATATTTTGGTGAATAATACATTAATATTTAAATATTAATTGTAATTATTTACAAATAATTTTAAATATTTTAAAAATCATTTAAGGGTAAAAAAAATGTTTTTCAAATATTTTGAGTTATTGTAAATAACTTTAATATTTTGGCAATAGTTTCATTAAAAGTTTAATATTAATTGAATATTAATGATAATAGAATTATTTAATAATTAAATTATTTAATAATGATTTCAGTGTTTGAAAAATCACGATAAATTATAATAATTATTTAAAAATTATTATAAGCCCCTGAAAAATAATACGACTGATATTTAATATATCTAAACGAATATTGAACTACAGACTAGAGTTTTAGACTCGATTATTACCCGATAAAGTCGTCGGTATACCGAAATGTTTCAGAAATTGATCTGGACTTAGATAATTTGACTAGCTACGTGTTTGTTTATGATCAAATGACTGCTAAACATATGTGGCAGTGTGATTAGGTTATGTGCTGACTGTAAATAGTAGTGCTATGTGATATGATATATTATTCTAATCGAACAAATGATCTTATTAATTATAGGTCTTGACATAAAAGATAAAATTAAGTTGCGTTATTGTAAGCAACAGCTCAAGCAAGTATCTTAACTTTGCATTTACTTTATGCAATGGACATGTATAAGCTAATATCTGAACTATTCTTGTTCATTGTTCAACTGCCCAAACCTTTGTATATACTAAAAGTAGTATGCACACAAGCCAATCATGTTTGATGATAAAGCATATACTTTGTAACAATCTTATTCATTTATTAATAAAAAGAATTAATTTATTAAAGGCTTTTAATTATCTACATGATGTTATTTTATAATATGTGATAAACCCATAGTTTTAAGCAATATTTTTAGAATAATGACGATGATCATTCTAATGAGATCTAAATTCTTAGAAAGCTTAAAACTAAAATAGTTCTCAATCGTTGGATTACTAAATTGGGGATTAATAAATCCGGATAGATTGGTACATACTTTGCTTGCTCATTGGATGAGGATAATTGATCTCATGATCATTTGTGTGGAGACACTAAAGCAAGTATGTAGGTGCTTATTAGAGAATAAGTTCACTGAACGTGGCTCGCAAAGGAATATCTAATGGAGTTTTACTTGCTTGTCAATAGGAATTTCTGTAGTGATAGTAGTACAAGTGACCCTTGGACTTGAGATCATCATAGTATCTTGTGTATGATGAGTTACACTTTGACTTATTCCTTAAGACCCTTAGGGTATATCAAAGGGTATGCTTGGGTATAATAAGTTGTACATGGAGATAATGTATGATCAATAAAGAATCTACCACTTCTAGTAAAAGAAGAGAAATATCCTATGTGATTCGATAAATGACAACCCAGTATTCCTTGACCAAGGCAGAATAAAATTAGAAAGGAGTTTCTAATTTGCATTATTTGGAGTTATAATTAAATAAAATAAGACTTGACAGTAATTCCTTGTCTTATATTTAATTGGGACATTGTATGGTGGAAGGATTGAATTATACGGTAACTATTTACTCAAAGGTTCTTTTATAATTAATGTTAAAATCTATATTATCTGAAAAATCGTTGATCGCTAGGGAGGCTTATCCCTATTGTAGAATAAATATTATTTATTTAAATAAATTAATAATTTAATTTATTTATTTAAATAAGATTAGAATTGTTCTAATTGATTTATTCACAACCGGTTTAATATGGAGAACCTAAAGGGTCACACCGTAAAAGGAAGAATAATTATTTAAGAAGTTAATGACATAATCGTAATAATAAATTAAGTATATTTAATTTAATCTATGGTGATAGAATAAATTAAATACCTTAATATTTATTATTTAATATTTTGAAAATATTAAATATAAATTAATAAGAGGAGTCTTATTATTATTATTACTATTATTATTATTTAATTCCTAAAAGAGTTTGGGAATTAATTAATAAAAGTACTCTCATATATCCTAATTAGATTAGGAGGCTAATTAATTAAAAGAGTTTAATTAATTATCCCTAATAAGATTAGAGAGCTTAATTAATTAAAGAAATTTAATTAATTAAAATAAAACTCAATTCCTTAATTGTTAAGGAGGGTTGTCCACATCTATAAATAAGAGAAGTCTCATTATGGGTAGAGTGGTTGTTGACTTTTTTACAACAGACGTAATTCCAATAGTTGGAGAGTACGCTCCTTTTCTATGAGAGATAGAAAAACTAAGATTTTGCCAAACACTCATCTTCTTGAATCTTTATTCTTTCTTGGTGGATGGATTCAAGTTGAACGCGAAAAGGATTTGGAGGTGAACTTGTACTTGAGGAAGCTCGAATCTTTAAGGGTATGATTCTTGTTTTTTATCTTTTCGTTTAATTAATAATTGTGCATAAAAGATAATCCAGGTATATGGTTTGTAAAATTTTAAAACTCTGATTTTTACACGTTTTCGCTTATTTTGTGCAATTTGATTGCGTTCATGAATATTACAAACCTAACATATACTTATACAATGATTCTATATAAGTAAGTTATTAGATTATAATCTGTTACACAAGTTCTTTAAATTATGTTATTATAATTCAGATAATTATTTTGTTCGTTAATTTCTAAATATGGTTATACAAGTGTCCTCACTTGGATAATCATTGTATTTAATCACATATTGATACATACTTATTGGTTTCTAGTATGTATGCGTTGACTTAAAAGACGTCTAAGCTATTTGATCCGGCTAGACAAAAACTCAAAAATATTATTGAACAAGATAGAACTTTATTGTTATCCAATCAAATTGTTATGATTCGGATTCCCGACTAAGTATAAATATCCCGAACATGAGAAAACTTTTGTGCACCTAAGGTGGATAAGATGAACGATGATATCGTTCTTGCATGTAGTATTGATCAATACATGGCATAACGGGCTGATCACCCCCCGTGCCTGTAAGTTATGACGATTTTTAGATGAATTTCTGTTTAACCTTTTCGAAAATAGAAAATAATGTTCATAGTCTGTCGACTAATCTCCATATATAGTCAATACGTAGTTTCAAAATTTTGTTATAGAATTGATATGCTGTTATTATTGGTTCAGCTTACTTCACAACTGTTGATTCGTTGTTGAAGTGTCGCTTAAAGAAAACATTTAATCCTTTCAGCTAATATTTTTAGTTATTACTTAATGGGCAATCAAATGCTCCATTCATTGTTCCTATTACTTGACGGGCAATCAAATGCTCATTCTTGCTTTAAATTTAAATATTTTCAGCTAAGTGTGATCACCTAGAAAGCTCTGCTAAGAACAAGGGAAAAGGAAAGGTTGCCGAATAAGTTCTACGTTATCTTATGTAATAGTTTAACTTTATTAAGACAATGATATTTATTAACTATGATGTAATGAATGCTTAAAGGTTGGAAACCTGATATTTAGACTCTGATATTTATGTAAATTAAGTTTGGTATCTATATTATTGTTATTATTATTAGTATTATTTCGCTCATATAAATGGCATCGTGAAGCACCGAGTTCAGGTTTCAAGTACCTGAATTTGGGGGCGTCACAACTCCGGCGGACCAACACTCTTAAAATTCTTAAAAGTAGTAGCTCGTACTACTCCAGGATTTACGGGAATATTGGCCCCATTTCTATTAAACGCGGCTGTTATCAAGTTAACAAATTCTTGCATCGGGTTAACCGTACCTCCCTCCGGTTGATTTACATTAGCGTCTTGATTACGTTGTCTTCTTCTTGGCGGCATTTTGTTGTTAAAACAAACAACACATCATTAATATTATTTTCCTTATTACTTAATTATTACTCAAGATTTAAATAATAACTTCAACATTCATTGCTCAATATGTTTCGAAAAAGGCTTATATGGATTTATTCTTTGTAGTATAATACTACATCGTTTACAAAACACAGCCTAAGCTGATTACATTACTATCCCTCAATTACTTTCAAAAATTGGGATTTATAAAAGACTACCCTTTGATATACAAAAGAGGGTTTTACGTCACTACTTGATACATAATATTTATATATCTAACTCTATTCTAGCTAATACTAGATTACATCTGTTGTAAGGCATTATCAAAATTTGTCTTGGCAAAATCGACAATAATATCTCGACTGATAGTATGCCGAGTCTGCCCCTCTTATATCGGATACCCAGCTACTTGATGCTGAAAATCCGCATGAGAAATCCTATATATATAGGACATTCTCTCAATCTTCTGTTTCTTGGTCTTTAGCTCCTACCTGAGCTCAAAGACCTCTTGTTTTAGCTCGTGAACCTTGTCCTTTGCTAAAATTCTTTCGTCATGCTCTTCCTCCCACATATCTTCCATACTTTTCTTATCTTCCAAGATTTCCTGGACTTCTTCCTTCAGTTCCCTGACCTCTTTTCCAAGCTGGATGTTTCTATCCAATAAGGCCATGAATAGAGTTTTCATTGCCTCCCCAGGAGCCACCTCCTCTTCAGGTGCTACGGGGTTATAAGCTTCTACCTCCACCTCCTCTTCAGACATGCCATCAAACATGGACATAAGGTCTAGGCTTTCAGAGTCTCCAGACTCAACTATCACCACTTCAGGCTCTGCTGCTATAGAGTTCGATATAATCTCTACTTGATTCTCTGACTCTTCACTTACTACTTGTATATCCCTATACATTTCGTTTTCTCTTGACATCTACAACAAAATAATTTAGTTTGATTAGTACACGTCAGTAGAATAATAAAAACACATAATATATATCATGCATTTTTAAAGGTTAATTTCCATCTTTTACTTCTTTAACTCTTCTTAAGGTTATGACTTAAGGTTATAATTCTCCCCTTAAGTTTTATAACCTACTGCTCTGATACCAACCTGTGAAGCTTCCAAATCTGGGTATCTTTCAACCCGACAGATGGTGCTACACGGTGCTACAGTTCAGACATACATTCAATTGAAATGCCTCAAAAGAATGAATATATCTTATGTATATTCCAAAATAATATTCCCTTCCCAGGTTCTATATAAGTAATACATAAGTTCTTTGTTGTAATAATATAAAATACATTACAACATTAAAACTATACTATTATATAGACAGTTCAACGGTCTGCCTTAGCCTTTCTTTTATCCTTATCGGATCCTTCGGTCCATTCGGTCTTAGCTGTATTCATATGGTTCAAGCAAGAGTGAGCATAAATAGCTCAGCAAGTATAATAATTCCATTTAAATGACATGCTTGAAACATAGGAATAGTATATCTTCAATAACTGAACAATAGTTACGAAGTACTATTGATAATTCAAAATATCACTTCTCTTTTCCTTTAAAACGTTTTACAATGATAATATTCAGTAAAACATCAATTCCGGTCCAAGACCATGACCATTTCATACTTTCTTTGAAAAAGGACAACCTGGCACTAAATCTGTAAGTTCGACATTACTTACGAGCACATCTAGGTGATCAGCCTATAGTACTCTATGTTAATCAATACTACATTCTTTAAACGTATGTACGTTTAAGTTTTGGCAACCTCACGTGCCTGTCGTTTGACGACAAAATATTTGTTTAGCATACTCAGTCTTCATTTGAAAACCACACCAATATAGTTTGGTAAAACATTGACAATACTCCAATAGATTATAAGAAATCCAACATAATTAAGTCTAGCCGAAAGAATTGGCTTTGACTTCATCATACATCAATTCATGCGTAAGAATACATGAAGTATAAAGCTTGTCCAGATTGAACATAGACAAGGGTTAGAACACTTGCCTTCAGCGTCTGCTACTGTTATTACACGTTCACTTTAAGTCTTTAAGGTCTCTACAGTAGATGATCACATAACATAACACATTAGGGCATGAATAAATATATATGGTTCCTAATGAATCTTACCCTTCTTCTCAATCTAATCATGACTTAGATTTGTTACTATTGGTTCTGGCTTGCCGTTATAGTTTACATCGTTATTACATTCACGTTTAACTGTTTATCTTCAACCTTTAGTTATCATACTTAAGGTTTAAAATGTCTTAAACACTGTTACAATAGGTTGTAGTTCATTACTAATCAGTTTATTTTCTTTCCTTGCTTATAAGCTTTGATTATTGCCTTCCTTCTAGTGTTGGCGCTGCAGAACCAGTTTTCCTTCCTTAAGCCGCACTGCGACGTGAGTTAGCAGCGGCCAGAGTCCGGCCTTGGCGCTGCGGCGCCACACATAGCACAATTGACCGCGCCGCGACATGACTCTACAGTAGGTTTGGGCATGGCACCGGCGCTGCAGCGCCACCTTATGGCCTTGGGCTGGCGCCGCGACGCCAGCTCTGTGCACCAGATTCTTGACAATTTTATTTTGCACAACGAACTTCCCGGACTCTAAATTTGATCATTTTAAGTCCAAATTGGCTCGTTCAAAAGCCATTAGCTCACAAATCACATACTCTACATGTTCATGTAAGAATTTTACATTTTTGACTTCATTAACTCAAAATTCACCTTTTAGTTCATTTTAATGAAAACGATAAACGTTCGTGGACGTTCAACGCTCATTTCTTCGTTTTAAGTCAGAATTCGGTCATTTTCGAGTCTGCAACTCTATAATGTCAAATAAGACTAAACTCCATCGAAAACCAATGTTTTCGAGCTCAATATCAAAATTCAACTTCCATTCCGAGAATTTCACGAATTCGACTATTATCATCTAATCGTGTGAATTCCGGCATAACTTCGTTACTTATGATTTGTTCATCGTTTCAAATGGAGTCTATCCATCATACTAACATCTTAGCATATATATTTCATTAACTTATTTACATGATAAGTTATTACTTATTCTTCATGAGTTTATAACTTATCAAAGTATAAACTATATATAATTTCATTTCTCATGACTTATGATGGTTTAAGTCTTCTAACCAACATCTTTACATCCTTTTAACATATAAACTTCATTCATGTATACAAGTTACAAGCCTTACAAGTTCTTCCTTAGTTCATAACTTATTTATGAATAAAGTGCTTATTCACGACTTATTAAGACTTAAGTCTTTAGATTATTCATTCTTATCATTTCTTAACATACATGTCTATTAATTCACTTATCAACCTACAATGATAGAGATGAAAGACTAATGACATAGGAGGCTTACCCTTGATGAACAAGCTTTCTTCTTCTTTTCTATTTAATGAAAGTCTAACTTATTATTGCTTATTCTCTCTAACAATTAAACACTTAACTTGTTGGTGAAAATTAACAAACAACAAATGAAATTCTAAGCTTGCTATTTATAGGATTTCCTAAGTTAGGGTATAATGGACAATAGCCAATCCCACCTCCTTATTACACCTCCATACTATTCATTACTTAGCAATTAAGTTATCTTGCTCAATACACTAATTACTTGGCCATCACATTATTATCTTGGTCACCAAGATTAACCATATGATCATGGGTTGCCCCATGGGTCACCCTAACCCATTGAATCAATAGCTTGGGCTTAGGTTTAATTAACTTAACTTAAGCTCTTGGGCTTGCATTAATTTACTTTGGACTTTACTTTAATAACCACTTGGGCTTTAACATTACTCATACATGGGCTTGCACATTAACTTCTATTGGACTTCACAAATTGTTACACAATACTTAGTCCATCTCATTTGGCTTAAAGTCTTAGAACGTATACTCTACGTATTATTCTCGTATTCTAGCTCGTATACTTATTCCTCATATACGACATACCCTCATTCATACATACTCGTATAATACTTTGTATCATACTCGTATTCATTACCTCGTACAATACCTAAGTATTACGATCATCACTTTAACTAGTTAACGCTTTATTTTCCCTAACGTTCTCAAATTAAGTTCGCAGGCAAAAAACTGTGTTTTACATACTTGAATTATTATTACATAATCCATCTTCCCTTGATATTCCATCATTACTTATTTCTCAGAAATTCAAAAATAATTCCCGAGTAGAAATTCGTGAATAGTGTTTTTTAAAAAATTTCTCGAAAAACTTTTATTTTCATCTTGGAAATTCAAACACCTTAATTCCTTCACGTAGTCAAAATACTATGACGTTCTGACATATCTAGGTTATAGAATGACATTCATCTTACTAACACATAATAATAACAAATAATATAATTTTATTCATTATTTAATTAAATAAAATTATTTTACAAATTGCTCGATTTTCTGGGGCGTTATATAGAGGAACCATAATGCTGAGGAAACTACGTGAGAACTCGAAGACAAGATGATAAAAAGTTATCCTGAGTTATTTGTTTGTTCTATGTCTTCGATTCTGGGGACAGAATCCTTGTAAGGAGGGAAGAATGTGTCGAATGAATTGTTTGAGTTGTGATTCTAGGGACAGAATCCTTGTAAGGAGATAAAGATGTAACAAACCAGAATTTTAATATGTAATTTAAAATATTTATTAAATTAAATAAATATTTTAGTTAATTTGTTTATTGTTAAATAAATATTTATTTATTTATTAGTTAAATAAATAATTCATGAATTGTGGTGGTGGACTAATTTAAATTAGTGTAATTTATTAATTAAATTGATGATTGGTAATTTTGTGATTTGGAATTTTAATTTAATGAGTTGATTAAATTAAATGAATTGTTAATTTATCATCATATTACATAATGGTAATATTCTAATTTAATTTACTAATTAAATTTGAGAGTTATTAATTTGATAGATAAAATTATAATTTGTATTGAAATTATAATTATTTGATGTATGAAGCAATTTGATTTATGTGGCTATATGATTTAACAAATTGATGTTAACTTTAATTAAATTTGAATATTAGAATTTAATTAGATAAAGTGTGGCCATTAAACTATATACTAAGTGATTTATTAAATTAAATTAAAAGAGGTTTAATGTAATTTTACCAAACAAGGCTTAAGGCTCTTAAGTCTTTATTTTAATTCTTTTTTGCCAAACAAGCCTTAGTGGCTTTTGAATTTTTAAAAAGAAATAACTGACAAAGGAATTAAAAATAGATATTATGTTTGTCAATTTTTTTTATTGCGTATTATATGTATCAGTTATATGGGTGTAAGTTACGTACTTTATTTCTAAGCCTAAGTGTTAGAGATAGCAGAGAAAGAAAAGAAGGAGAACTATAGAGAAATTTGAGAGAGAACAGAGTTTTGAGAGGGAACTTGGAGAGAAATTGAGAGGTTGTGAGGTTGAAGAAGAGAATTGGATAATCAAATAGGTGTCTCTATCATCCATACTAATAATCAAAGGTATAGTTTTTAGTTTAAAGTTATGGTTTTTGTTTTCTAAAGATTCTCTGTAATTGAGTTTTTAGTTGATGATTTGTGAGAATAGAAGTTGTTATTTAGATTATTATAATTGTTATATGTAGAATTAAATTAGGAATATGGGATTTAATTGAAGGAATAGTGTTTTTGAGTTTCACGGCAAAACAAAATTGGTTTTCAAACTCTCTATAATGTAACTTTTGATGTATAAATTGATGGACTGTATTTATATCTAATTGTAATGTGATAACTAACATCTTGATATAAATTTTGTATATTTATTCATGAAATCACGTTCAAAAAGAAAAGAAATTAGTTTACACTGATTTGGCATAGTAACGAATTTTCAGTGATTATTTTTGCTAAAGATATCTAAAAATAGATTTTTTTTGCAAAAATATGGAATTTAAAGGATTTAATTCGATTGTTGTTGTTTTTTGGATGTTTTAAATCGATGGATACATGTTGGGTAATGTTTCTATGAAGTTTATGTGATTTGGGTGTGTTCAATTTGTTGCTTAAATGGTGAAATTCGTGAGTTGGGATTGAACAGAGCCGAAAAAATAGTCTGCATAGTTTCTGTCTGGACAAACTGTGCAGCTGCGCTGTACCTCAGCTGTGCCTGTCCAAAGGCTTAGAGCAATGCAGCTGCACCAGACCCAGAACAGAGACAGTGATGAGATGTTATTTGTTCAATCACTTAAACTTAGTCTAATCTAGTTTAAAGTTCATAACAATCTGTTAGGCTTATATCAAGATATTATAACAGATTGTTCATGTGTAATTGATGATTTCAAGTTGTGAAAATTTATAAATTATACTTTAAGCTACTATTGTAAAGCTTTATTTGTGATTAATGAAGTTGAATCATTGTCTAAGAAAGAACTTTAGATTGGTTAAGTTTTATCAAATCAGAATTCAAGTTAGGTTGATAAGTTATATAAAAGTGGAAGTTGAATCTATGAGATTATTATGTGGCTAAAGTTTTGTTACGATGTTAATGAAATGTTTAGGGTGTTCGGGAAGCGTGAGTTATAATTGTGTAGCTAACACACAAGGCAAGTCTTCTATCCCTACTCTTACATTACATAAGTTTCTTGAATCTATTATTCAGTCGAGCAAGTTTCTGAACACTAATCTCTATTTGAGCTTCTCCTACCTTGTTTATAATGATGCAAGTTTGTTAATCTGTTTTGTTTATAAATCATGCAAGATCTTGAATTCTATTGAACAAAATTATTAATTTTGTTTCCTTATTGGAAATTGTAACATTAGCTTATAATTTTTGTTCAAGCAAGGTTGATTATATCTTTTCAATGCTTTGAACTTTATTCTTAAAGCCTGAATTTGATGCAGTACAATATTCATTTATGGTTCATAACTACCTTATATTACGTTGTTATCAAATCTTTGCATTGTCATTACACTTTTGATTCAACTAATCCTTAGTTGATGTTCGTTGAACTCTAAATTACCCTTAAAACTTATTCAAATCAAACTTTCTTTGGTGCGGACTTGTATGTTAAAACTGAGATGAACAACCCTATTATAGGGGATTATTTATGCGGAAGCGTTTAGATGTTTGTGCACAATACATGGTACAAAGGGCTGATCACCCTAAGTACGGGAGTCCCTACAGTTTAATGATTGTTAAGGTTTAAGTTGAAAAAAAATACTTAAAACCTTGGACATAGTTCATGGTCTTGTGACCCTCAGATGATTTCCAGTATTAGTTCTTGACTATCGATATTAAGAAATGGTATTCAATTCAATTGAGTTTATTCATTGCCAGCTATTGTGTCCTTTCAAGTGAGCATTTGTTTTGCTCACTCTTGCATATATAACCATTGCAGCTAAAATTGAGAAGGTTGACGAGCCAACCACCAGTAAAGGAAAAGGCAAGATAAACAAGTGTTGAAGACTTGTTAATTTGTTGAGAATTATGTTTTTAGACTTAATTTTAATTATGAGATGTAATTAATTATTTTTCCACATTGAATGAATGTTTTAAGGTTAGATGACCTGGGATACATTGGTTTAAATTATGTAACCCTTTAATGAGAAGTTTATTGCTTAAATTTTATTAAATTTAGGTAGTTAAAAATGAATGTTTGGATAGTGAAAATCAAATCATGTGGGAATAAAGTACCCAGATTTGAGGGTGTCACAAAGGCAAAGCAAGAAAGTGATGAAGACTTGTTTATTGTTTGACATTTTGATGTTAAGACTATTTATGTTATGTTTAAGACTTATTTAGAATATGTTGTGTTTTCACAATGATGTATTAAGGTTAGATTACCTGGGATTGATTTGTTTAAGCTGTTGTAACCCTTTATTGGGAGAATTTCTATTTTAATTTTATTATTATCTTTATTATGGGTAGTTAAATGTTATTTATTTTGGTGAGTGAACACCAAATCTGTGAAAAATTCGAGTACTTGGATTTAGGTGTGTCACAGGTTGGTATCAGAATCAGGTTATGAACCTTAGGTGGGAGAAAAATCTTAGGTAGTAGCCTTATAGGAGATTGAGAACATAGTGGTGATAAACTCTTATCGAGTTCTAAGAAATGAATTCCTTAATTCATTGAAGATAATAAAAGACTTTATGTGCTTATGTGTTAATAACTTATGTGTTCGCGAGTATCGATTAGTAACTAAAACTTAAAACTTTATTGTCAGGATGTCTGACGTTGGAGGATCTAGTTGGGCTGGGGAGGAGGAACCCCGAGCACCTAGAGAGGAGGTGCCCCGAGATATTCATGTCGTCCAAGAGAAGTTAGTATAGAGAGAGCCATCTCCATTGATCACTGTTGTTGGTCAGGAGCATGAGCCTGAATTTGATCAGGAGGATGAGATAGAGACGGATGGGGAGGATCCTGTGGAGCTACCATGGACAGATGAAGAAGATGAGGAAGAAGAGTTCCCACCGAACTCTATTACAGCTCAGATGTATGAAGAGGTGTATGACCGTAACATTGAGCTTAAGGATAGAGTCAGAGAATTGGAGGAGTTTTCAGATGAACGCCAAACCACAATGGCAAAGAAGGACGATGAGATTCAGGATCTTGATGTACGTCTTGTGAATGTGGAGTGCAAGCTAGTTCACACAGAGGGTGACAAGGAGCAGCTGATGGCAGAGGTTGCGAAGCTGAAGGATGATTTGAGAGAAGAGTCCACCAAGAGAGCAAGGGCTGAATATTCTTACGAGGAGGCTTCCTAGCGTGCAGATGTAGCCGGGGAAGAGGTGCAGGCAAAGAAGGCCAAGATGGGAGAGATGGATTATGCCTTCCACACTGCGATGAATAGTGCTCAAGATCGAGTTATATATTATCCAGTCCAGTTCGAGGACTTACCTTGGTACATACTAGATCGTAGGATGATGTTCCGCACATGGAAGAAGAGCATAGAGAAGCTGTTCGATGTCTTAGTAGGTCATGATAGGAACAGTGTGAGTTATGTGAATATCTATGGTAGTTAATAATGTAAATTCCAGTGTGGATATAAGTAATGGAATATGATGGTTTAATTCTGAGGATTCTTTATCTCGGGATAGTTGATGTAAATAGCAGTGATGCTATCTTTCTATGTCTTGAAAGTTATTAATGAATAAAATATCAATGTTTATTCAAGATGTTATATGTTAAGTGATAATCTTAAAATGTTTAAGTTAAGTTTTAAATACTTAAGAATTGAGTAATGATCTAATAAGTGTATATCTTAAACAGAAAATGCCGCCAAGAAGATGCCCAACACGTCAACAAGCTCAGGAAGGATCCACAAACAACAACAACAAATACGACAACAATGCCAATGCTAATCCTATTCAGCAGTTGGTAAACCTATTAGCTGGAGCACTTACGAATCAGCCGTAAGCTCAAGCTACCTCGTTTAAGGATTTTAAGGCGGTAGGACCGCCAGAGTTTAGGGGATCCATGAATCCAGTCGAAGCTCAGACCTAGATTATGGAAATGGAGAAGGTATTTGACATTGCAAGGGTCAACGATGATCAAAAGACCGCCTTTGCAACATCTATGCTGAAGTCAGAGGCCAGCTATTGGTGGCAGGCGAATAAGGTTAGAGGAGGACAGGGTTTGGTCACATGGGATAGGTTCAAGGAGATGTTCTTTGAGATATATTTCCCAACGAGCTCTCAGAACCAGATGGAGGTTCAGTTTCTGGAGTTGAAGCAGGGTAACATGACGGTGTTAGAATATGCCGCGAAGTTCAACGAGTTGGCTAGGTTTGTAACTTATCAAGTGAATACAGATGAGAGGAAAGCTAGGAGGTTTGAACAAGGGTTAAAGTCATGGTTGTACAGTAAGGTGTCAATGTTCCAATTGAACACTTTTGTAGGAGTTTTGGAGAAGGTAATTATTTCAGAAGGTGGAAGTGATGCTCTGACCATGTATAACCAAGAACAGAAGAAGAAGAAGAAGAAGAAGAAGAAGAAGAAGAATGAAGGTGAGAACAACAAGGCTAGTGGTGGTTATAGTCAGAAGAGGAAGTAAAATGATAATATGTCTACTGGGAATCAACAAGGAAGTCAGAAGAAGAAGGTGGAGGCTTGTCCTACCAGCGGGAAGAATCACCTTGGGGTATGCATGAAGGGGAAGAGGGTTTGCTACAATTATGGTAAGGAAGGTCGCATAGCGCCAAATTGCTCTAACCCTAAAAAGGGGGCTTGCTTTACTTGCAGGTCGAGAGATCATCTGTCTAAGGATTGTCCCAAGAAGGCAGCAGAAAGAGCAAGAGCGGGTGGAAGTAAGGGAAACAACGGTGGTAGTACTCTGACTATCACTGGACCGACGCTGCCAAACTGACCCACCGCCTGAACTTTCAACATGACCGTGCAAGATGTTGTGCAGTCACGAGATGTGGTGTCAGGTATCATTTCGATCAATAATATTAATACTTACGTATTATTTGATTCGGGTGCTACTTGCTCATTTATATACGACGATTTTGCTAAGAATTTGAATTTTCCCAAAGAGAAATTAGAATACCCTTTGAACATAGAGATTGCAAATAGAGAAGTAATTCCTATTAGGTTTGTACACAAGAACTGTAGGGTGGATATTAAGGGCCACTTAATGATCGTAGATCTAATCCCAATTAAACTTGGGGAATTTGATGTCATTTATGGGGAACTGTAGGGTGGATATTAAGGGCCACTTAATGATAGATTGGCTATTCATTTATGGGGCGATAATTGATTATCAAAAGAAGTGTATTAACCTTATGACGCCGTCAAAGGTTGTATTTTATGGCAGCAAGTCGCCTAGACAAGCGAGTTGTCGAACGATGATACAGGCCAGGAAGTTGTTGAGACAAGGTTGTGTAAGATATTTAGCCTACATAATCAACACTCGAAAGGAGAGTTCAAAATTAGAGGAGATACCAGTCGTTAGAGACTTTGTGGATGTATTTCCAGATGACTTGTCAGGACTTCCACCAGACAGGAAAGTGAAATTTGTAATCGACTTGGTGCTAGGACCTGTCCCAATATCGAAGGTCCCGTACCGTATGGCTCCAGTGGAGATGAAGGAATTGATGGTGCAACTGCAAGAACTGTTAGATAAGAAATATATTCAGCCTAGTGTATCACCGTGGGGAGCGCCGATGTTATTTTTCAAGAAGGATGGGTCGATGAGGCTTTGCATTGATTATAGAGAATTAAACAATGTCACAATTAAGAATAAGTATCCATTACCAAGGATTGACGATTTGTTTGACCAGTTGAAATGAGCAAGATATTTCTTGAAGATAGACTTAAGAAGTGGGTATCATCAGTTGAAGGTGAGAAAGGAAGACGTACCAAAGACAGCATTCAGAACTCGTTATGGTCACTACGAGTTTTTGGTGATGTCATTTGGTCTAACGAATGCTCCTGCAGCGTTTATGGACCTAATGAGCAGGGTGTTTAAACCGTTTTTGGATAAATTTGTGGTGGTGTTCATTGAAGATATTTTGGTGTATTCTAAACCAAGGAGGAGCATGTAGAACATTTGAAGGTGACATTGGAAGCGTTAAGAAGAGAGAAGTTGTGCGCCAAGTTTTCAAAAATTTGAATTCTGGATAGAGCAGGTGCAATTTCTTGGACATGTGATTGACAAGGATGGAATTTCGATAGATCTATCAAAGGTTAAAGCGGTACTGAACTGGGATCAGCTAATGACCCCATCAAAAGTAAGGAATTTTTTAGGATTTGCAGGTTATTATAGAAGATTTATTCTAGATTTTTCCAAAATCGCTACTCTACTGATGAATTTGACTAGGAAATCGGTGAAGTTCGTCTGGACGGAGAAGTGTGAGGAAATTTTCCAAGAGCTAAAGAAGAGGTTGAGTACAGCACGTGTTATCTTTTTCAGATAGCACGGGAAATTTTGTAGTGTATAATGATGCATCGCATAAAGGACTAAGTTGTGCGCTTATGCAGAACGGCAAGGTCATTGCGTATGCATCACACCAACTAAAGAATTATGAGAAGGGGTATCCGACCCATGATTTGGAATTGGTCGCGGTAGTGTTTACTTTGAAGATCTGGAGACATTATCTCTATGGAGAGAAGTGTGAGATATATACAGACCATAAAAGTTTAAAATATATTTTCACACAGAAGGATTTGAACATGCGTCGGAGGAGATGGTTGGAGTTAATAAAGGATTATGACTGTGACATTTTATATCATCCGGGTAAAGCGAATGTTGTTGCCGACGCCTTAACAAGAAAGGGTCGGGAGAAGCTGTCTATGTTAACCGCTCAAGAGGTGCTAATTTCAGCAATGGCGAAGTTAGAGTTGGAGGTGAAATGTCTTAAGGAGTCGGACGAAAAAATGTTTCAATTGGGAGCCGGTCCAACTTTGGTGGATAAGGTCAAGGAAGCATAACTTCACGATGAGAAATGTGAAAAGATAATGAAAAGACTGTCAGAAGGTGAAGAGTCAAAATTGCATTGGGATCACCAATAATCAGATCTTGGGTGTTATCTCTTACCCATCTTCTTCCAATTGGAACATCTGTATTCGTGCCTTCTTGTATGAGTTCTTCAAGATTGGGTACTGGATCATCAACTTCATTGAGTCATAGAGAATTAATATTTAGAACTGAGTGCTCTACAATCTCTTAGTCTGGTACTACGATCATCGGGTCTGGATTTACGGCTTTAGCTTTTGCAATCGTAGGGTTGACTTGCTCCTTGATCATTGAGTCTGGCTCTATAATCTTATCAAAAGATATTATATTCCTTGGTTCTCCTAAGTCAGATTCATTGAAGGTTATATGAATGGAAACTTTAACGCTCAATGATTTCTAATTTAACACTTTGTAGGTTTTTCTTTCCATAGAGTATCCAAAAAATATTCCTTCGTCTGACTTGGGTTAGAACTTCGTCAAATACTTCTTGCCGTTGTTGAGGATGTAACATGAACAACCAAACACATGGAAGTAACAAAAGTTTGGCTTTTTTCCTTTCCACAACTCGTAGGGTGTTTTCTTGATCGTAAAGTGAATCAAGGATTTGTTCTGAGTATAGTAGGCAGTGCTTACTGCTTCAGCCCAACTTATTCAGGGAAATGAGTTGCTGCAAGTTAAGGTTCTTCATGCTTCTGTCAAAGTTTTGTTCTTCCTCTCAGCTACTCCATTTTGTTGGGGAGTTCTTGGAACTGAGAAATTATGATGAATTCCATTATCTCCAAAGAACTGATCCATCTCAGAATAGTCTAACTCTCTCCATGATCACTCCTTATTGCTTTGATCTTCTCACCCTTCTCATTCATGACCAACTTGAAGAATTTAGATCAGTTGAGTGCTGGTCTCATCCTTAAAGCTTAGAAAGAATATCTATGTGAATCAGGTGTAGTCATCCACTACGACCAGTGAGTATCTTTTGCCTCCAATGCTTATAGTTGGGATTGACCAAAATAGATCCATGTGTAACAGTTGTAGGTGCTTCTCATTTGAGTTCACTTCTTAGCTTTTGAATGAGCTTCTTGCTTTCTTTCCAAACTGACAAGCCTTGCATGGTCTTTCTTTGACAAAACTTAGCTTGGCCAAGCCTCTAACTAGATCTTTGGATACGAACTTTAACATACTTTTGAAATTGAGATGGGATCATCTTCTATACTATAGCCAGCTTACATCTTCAGATGCTTTTGCAAAGAAGTAAATTGTTTCTGCAGGATTAAGCTCAAAAAGATTAACCACATAGACATTTCCTTATTTTGATCCAATCAACTTTACAAAGTTGGATTCTAGGTCTCGAACTTGACACTGAGTGTTGAGGAATGTGACATGCTGTCTTTTATCACACAGTTGACTGATGCTTAATAGATTGTGCTTCAACTCATCAATATAGACAACCTTACTAAACGAAACAGTTCCGTTTCCAATTTAAACATAACCTCTGGTTTTACCAAAGTTGGTGTCTCCAAAGACAACTGTTGGTCCATCTTTTTCTTTGAAGTTTGACAGGAGATTTTTGTTGTCGGACATATGCCTTAAGCATCCATTATCAAGATATCAAATGGAATCAGTGGAGCTTAATATCTGCACATGAAATCATCATTCACTTTGGTACCCAGACTTGTTTGGGTCCTTCCTTGTTAGTGCTCTTAGGAACCCACACATGCTTTACCTTGGGTCTATTATATGTTGGATGATAATTTCTATAACATATAGCAAATATATGACCAAATTTATGACATGTATAGCATTTAATATTTGGCATGTGTGAGTGTGTGTTTGTGTGTGTGTGTGTGTGTGAATATCTACTTATCTAGGATATGTATGGATGAGAAGCTTTTCTTCTGGGCTAAACTTATCCATGTTTCCATACCGTTCTACAATTTTGAAATTTCAAAGAGTAAAAATAAACTCTACGTTTAGTACCTGGTTGGTTCGCAGAGTGAGTCTTCCTGACTCTACGATCCTTTGAGGTACAGTCGTAGAATGTGGTTTACTCTTTGGTTTAACAAAACCTAGACAACATGTGATATGTTGTCCTTTGGAACAACAATCTGATCCACAAAGATCGATTGTCTTGGAATACTAGGCTCTACAACATCTTTGCATTTCATAAATACAAAACTTCTATAAGAAGAAGAAGCATTGTTAGTGTTAGTCTCCTTTGACTTTTCCACACTTAGGTATAAAGATGAATCTCTAAAACCTAATCCTGACCTATCAAAGACAGATCTCTGACTTACTATCAAGGAGTCCATATAAACAGAAGAATGATTCCACATAGAAATCGTATTCTCTAGATCCTCTATATTAGAGGTTAGAATCAACTATTTCTGTGCACTAAGCTCAGTTATCTTTCTCAAACTTGCATTTTCAGCCTCAAGGTTGGCAAGAGAGGCAGCACTTTGTAAAATAGTTTCCAACTCTACGAGAGCTTTCTTTTTTTCCTCTTGAAGAAGATAATGATCCTTTTATAGAACCCTAAACTATTTCATATATTGATGTAGATCTACAGTTATATCATGTAAAGCAGTTCTAAGATAATCAATATCTATGTCAGCAGAGTTAAAATTAAATACCTCACTGATGTTAATTACTCGATGATCAGTGGACTTATTGGCAACTTCATCATCCGTTTTGACAGCCATCAAACAAAGTTTTTCTTTGAGGTGTTTCATCATCACTGGACTCAGAGCTTGAATCATTTTCTGAATTTCTCCATTATCCCTCAGCTACAAAGCCTTTCTCCTTGCTTCTTGTAGCCCTTGTACTTCTTCTTTGAGTAGGTCTTCTTCTTGTCTTTCTTCAGATCTTCTTACAGAGGTTTGGTGCACTCTGCGATATAGTAACCAGGCTTCTATCAATTATAACAGAGATCCTTTTTCTTGATCTCTACTACTACTGCCTTTGTTGTAGTGGTTCTTTGGTTTCTAGTTGTTACTTGTGCTCATGAACTTTCTTAGCCTTCTTGAAAGTAAAGCTACATCTTCATCTTCATTAGCATTATCATCATCAAAATATTCTCTTGCATGCGATTTAGAGATTGTTGCTTCTGAAACTTTTAAAGCAACTCGATCCTTTCTATTGCTCTCTTAGGTAGTTTCTGCTAAGAAGATTACAATAGAGCTTTTGTACAGTCATTTCTTGCAGATTCTTTGATTCTTGAATAGTA
Organism: Panax notoginseng; assembly: GCA_016801055.1. Lineage (NCBI taxonomy): Eukaryota > Viridiplantae > Streptophyta > Magnoliopsida > Apiales > Araliaceae > Panax > Panax notoginseng. The sequence continues at coordinate 59,139,977 of CM029012.1, forward strand.
GTGGTTTTGGCATCCCCACTTGCTAGGAAGTGATCTTGTAAACTTGATGTTGAGGTCTTTATTTGGATAGACCTTTCCATAAGCTTTTAGTGAATTGAGAAGAATAGTGAATCTTTCATAGGTAGCAATTAAGTTCTCTCCTAAAGTATGAGAAAATATTTCATATTGTTGGGTTAGAAGAGATGTTTATTCTCTCTAACTTCTTCAGTTCCTTCATGCATGATCAACAAAGCTTCCCAGACTTCTTTGGCTATTGTGCAGTTTACCACGTTTTTGAACATTTCACCTTCTAGAGCCATGAACATGATGTTCTTAGCCCTTTTGTCTAATTACACCAGCTTCTTCTCATTGTCTATCCGTTCAGCTATGTGGTTCGGAGCATAAATAACTCATAGTCTACTCTTCTACTTCAACAAGGATATCCACTAAGGATGGGTCACAAAGACCAAATCACTAAGATCTATTACAACTAAAGCACTAAGGTTCCTTCGAGCCACTAAGTCTCAGCAGTTCGGTCACACAGACCAGGTCACTCAGACCTATAAATCACTTAGATTCCTTCGAGTCACTTAGTCTCGGTATAATGGTCACTGAGACCAAGTTAAATCACAATTGAATGTTGATTGGTTGAGGTGTTGCTAAGTTTTGCAATGAGGCTTGATCTCTTTAGGTACTTACCAACTTTGAACAAGTTGTTCTAAATCGTAGAGTAGAGCTTTGAATATTTTATCAAAGGTTCAACTTTGTAGTGTGTGATTCGTACTTAGTTTTGAATCCTCGTATGCTTTTTATAGACGTATGAAAATTTTCCCGTTGGAGAGTTACCGTTGGTGCATTTAATGCTCTGTCTGAATGTTCCTCTGATGTTGACTTATACAATGATTTACTAGGCTTCCTTTCGGCTCTGGCCAAATCACATCAGACAACAATCTCACCTACCACATGTTAGTGGTGTCACATTTTCTATATGGCGGTTTAGACTAACCACACTCAGATCTTTTAATCTGAATTTGAAGATGGTGAGAAGTGTCTTGGAATCTTCGCTTAGGGACCCTCTGAAAGTGTCAGCTTGAAGTCAGTTCTGACATGATCTACGAAATTGGTTGATGGTAAAGTGATAAGAAACGTAGAGTTGAGCTCTACTTCCTGCTCTACGATCTGCTCTACGATGCTATACTTTTTACTCTACGAAATAATACTTCACGATGCTTGGACAGACTTGTAGACTTCTCGGAATACTTCACAGCTCTATGATGCCGAAGACAGCTCTACGATCTTGTTGTCTCTTTGAAATTTACTTCGCCTTGGCTGCTACACTACGATGACTAAGTTAATATGCAAACACTTGTAACTATATAAAATGACCATTTAACATAACTATACGATCGATTTGATCCTATTACATATTCATTAAATCAACTCAAAGGATCAACCTAACAAGTTTGATCGTTTTATTTCTAAGTCCTTGTACATAGATTCTCAGTTAAGGATTTTACAAAAACTACTGAAACAATTATACATTATAATCATATCATAAAATTTAAATATGCAAGGCATAGTCATTCCTAACATACATACATACATACATACATACATACATATATATATATATATATATATATTATATATATATATGTGTGTGTGTGTGTGTGTGTGTGTGTGTGTGTGTGGTGTGTGTGTTGAAATCGCTTTTGAAATGAATTTACTTAGGGAGTGTTTGTTCAGAGCTGAGTAGAGCTGAATGGCTGAATGACTGGATAGCTGAATCGGTCAGTACATTTGTTTTGGTCTGAATGGCGGAATCGGTAAGATGGACAAGCTGAATGGCTAAGTCAGATTTTTTTAGCTGAATGGCTAAATGAGTAGCTAAATGAAGTAAAAAAAAATTAAATAAATTAAAAAAATATTAACTATTATATTAAGTAATATTAAATAAATTTACAACAATTTTGAATTTTTTTCAGAGGGGTAAAATAATAAAGTTTTGTTATTTAGATGTTTCAGACATGTCAATTATCAAACATCCTTTTTCATTTAGATTCAGCTCATTCAGATTCATTCAGTTTTTATCAAACACCCCATTGGTTGTTTTTTGGTTTAATTTGAAAACATATTTACTATTGTTATTGGAATAAAAAGTTATTTCGAAAAAATGTGTTACAAATTGTATTTGATTCACCTAAATAAAAAAGATTGCGATCGCACTCCCTTACAATTTTACAAGTTACCGTATTTTGAGAGCTGTGTGTGGCAAGTCAAGATTTTAACATGAGGTGTTTAGCTAAAGTTTCAGTCTAATATTGTGACTGGATGTTTGTTAGACTTTATTGGTATTGAAAAGTTATGTCTCCATTTGATGTGTATTAAGATTCATAAAAAAATTTTATTGAGATTCTATTAAGGTTTTGATGAATTTTGCATTATTATTGAATTTTATAAATGTTTGGAAATGCTCAAATTGGACTTAATTGTCTTCCAGGTTTTTGTGCTTGCGGCATGTAGCATTTTGGACCTATAGCGTTTCAAAATGTGTAGACTTACATTGTAGATTTGTAGTTTCTTTCATTATGTCTCGAATCTTGTAAAATAATCACAATTGTTTGTGAAAATATCAATTCTCATTTTATATATTTTAATATATGATTTGAGCAAGAGGAGCTTGATGAATTGAACGGGTGTCAACATCTTTCTCCTTAGTAGTATGAGTATGATTGTCAGAAATTCATATCTTTCAAACATATAATTTGAGCCAGGGAAGCATGTTAATTGAAAGGATGTCAACATAGTACGAGTATGATTGTCAGAAAGTGAAAAGCATAAATTCAACAACTCCAAGGAATCTTGATATCTATATTATCAAGGGAGAGCAAAAGGGGCAGTTATTTTTTGGGTTCTAAGACTCCATCTCCGTTAAACCACTATTCCTAATTTCTCTCCTCCACTATTATTTACACACGCATTTATTAGTCTTACTTTTAATTTACACAATATTTGTGTGCCATGTTTACTAGTCGGGAAGAAAGGCACAGCAAGATAACATGAAATATACCTGCTACTTCTTTGCATTAAACCATATAGTTTATTTGTTGCATAAACAGACTATGATTTGTTAAAAACGTAAAAGTGATAAATAAAAGATAAAAAATCCCAATAAAAGAGTTCTCCAATTTTAGATAGTAGAAGTATTAAAGGCCACAATTTTCTCAAATTTTGCCAACATATTTTTATTTTGACCCCACCACAGAATTAAAAACTCATCATAATAAGGGTCAAAACAAAATGAAAATGCATCCTTAATATTTGTAAATTTTACACACGATACTTTTTTTAAGATATGAAATGAGTATTTATTTACTGAAGCTGGATGGTAAGTCATCTTACACAGAAAAGATATATGCATAAACTGTCTACGGAGGAGAACGATCCTTGTGCTTTCAATTAGTTACAGTGACGTGCTCATTACTAATTAGATAACAAAAATCCAGATATAGATGTTATGTGCTGAAAATGAGCACGAATGAGAATTTTCAAGGCTTTCACTGCTAATGCACTGGACTGTTCTCAGTTTTCTTCTGCAAAAGCAGCGATCCTAGTAGCACAGCAATTCCAGTTATTGCTATAGTGAATATAAGGCGTTTCGGTGAAAATTCTGGGGGCTGCCTTCTTTGACGATCACGCTCTCTTTCAGTTTCCCTCGTGTTCCTTGAAAAAATACCCAAGAATAAAAAAAATTAATTAAAAAT